>CABFWB010000005.1:93083-127215 GCA_902151455.1 Timema bartmani
TTTTTTTTTTTACTTCGTTCTTGATATTTTTTATTAGTTTCCTTTTATAGTAGCAACGTCATTAACACTTTATGAAGCTTTATTTTTTTCTAAGCACCAATTAAAAGAGATTTCATCTTATGACTGTTGTCATCACTGTTTCATGTTGGCAACAAACGACAGACAATCCAGAAAGTTAGTTGTTGGAGACGCGGTAAGGTCATCCCCCGCCAAACAGTTCGGTAAGACTGACCTAAAGTAACATCCACCGGGTTAGGATACAAACTCTTTGGGTCGGTGACGTTGATATTCTAGGTGGAGGGGGATGAAATTACTCTCGTTGTTTAGGTGGTACAGGGAGCTGTTTGCTTATAGGTAGCAGATTCCCTAGAAAGAGAGAGAGAGAAAACCACGCGTGTGGCGGCAAATGTGAGACCTTGGGTTCGTATTGGCTGACTGGGAGTTTGAAGAATCCCCACCGCGAAAACTACTTACTCAAAAGGGAGGTTGAGGTGGGGGGGAGGGGGTTGGGGAGGCAGTTGTTATACGAAGCGCATGGATACTAAAACACTTCAACACGGAAATATCACTGGTTGTGTGGGAGTTGGAGACATTTCATCCAGTGTGAAAACTAAAAAAAAAAAAGTATTATGTACTTCCCCATAGTTATTTGAAATTACTCTTTCCCCCCCAAATAAAAAATTATCACACAAAATGTTTATAATAGATACAATATTTTGTACACAATAAAAAGGGTATTACAACAGCTGTGTATTGTAATCAAAATTACTTTTACTAAAAAATTCAAAGTCAAAGGAGACCTTAGTAATTTAAAAAAAAAGGTCAATTTAATCAAGGAACGTATTATAGCTAAAATAAAATAATTTTGGTTACATCTAATCCATTGTGTGTAGATACACTGGTTTCTTTTTTTTTTCTATTGCAAAAGCTTAAATTAATGTTATTTGCCAATTTTCTAGTCTTTTTACTATATATATATATATTTATATATAATATACTTTTTATTTGATATAGTTGGCTTTTTATTTTATATTTATTAGGTTTATTCCTTAAACAACATATTTTAATTTAATATATATTAGGCTTATTATTTATAATATATAGGCAAAGTAGAATATTTACGATACATATAAATATATTAGAGGTTTTTATTTTATATAAAAATCCATTTATATAAATATCTAATAGTATTCTATATAGATTTATACATAATAGGCTTTCTATCGTAGATTTATATAATACAAAATGGGATTTTATTTATAGTTAAATACTATAAGCTTTTTTATTATATCTCATTCGCAAATACTTCTTTATAACCAGAAGATTACTTTGACAAATTTAAGTACATCCACCAAGAGCTGTATTCATGTTCGAAAGTTGGACCGCGTCCACATTTTCACATCCGCTACACATTCCACCAGAAGAAGAAAAATATTCCAAAACGACGGAAGTTGTCATCCTTTTCCCCCTCCTCCTAATTCTGCCATTTATATTATTAGCTTGTATTCTTTTAAATTTAAAAATACAAAAATACAAAATTGAACAAGATGGAAATTAGACTAGACATATTTTTGTTCTAAATGATCCTATGTGTAAAGTTTGTTCATAATAGCGAAACATCTCATCCTGTATTATGTGATTTCAGTTTCATTTTTTCACTAACATTTAAAACATTTATATTATTAGCTTGTATTCTTTTAAATTTAAAAATACAAAATTACAAAACTGAACAAGATGGAAATTAGACTAGACATATTTTTGTTCTAAATGATCCCATGTGTAAAGTTTGTTCATAATAGCGAAACATCTCATCCTGTATTATGTGATTTCAGTTTCATTTTTTCGCTAACATTTAAAAATGGGACCACACATTATAAGTTTTAGTTTTTCCTTATAACTGCGACGCCCCGGACCGGCGATGCCCCAGGGTGTTGCGACGCACAGTTTGGAAACCCCTGGGTTATAGTGGTCGACAAAGAGCTTAGAGAACTTAGTTGGACTCCGAGTAATGTTGGTAGAGATATTTACTGTGGACAGGTTTGTACAATTACAATCTTCATCATCTCTGAGGTATATACGTGGCTACCATCGGGAAACAGCGTCGCCATTCTCTTGTTTTCCTGTGGTTAACCTTACCTTTAGTATAAGACAAATTTTACAACGCTGGTTAGTCGAGGTTGCCAATAGCTCCTTCTTTCCCCAGCACACCACCTTCCGTCATAAATGAAAGCGAGGAGATTTGGCAACAGTTAACCGAGAGAGAGCGAAGATAAACCTTTTCTCTATAAGACCCGCATTTAACCCAGAGGTGATATTGGCTTTAGTAAACAGCTAAGTGTTTAGGGTGGAAGTCCAATTTTTTTTCATAGGGGTATTTTAGACAGATAAAACTTTTTCAAAAAATTTAAGTATAAAGTTCAATATTAAAATCCCTTTTATTACTTACTTCTCTATTACATTAGGAACTCGAAAGTTCATTGCCGCACTTTACAAAAGTACGCCACCTATCCCTATATCTTGAGTTAGTTCTATCCAGTCCACCTCATTAAACCCTATTTCTTTCAGGTCCATTCTAATGTTATACTCCCATCTGCGTCTAGGTCTTCCCAATGCTCTCTTCTTATTGGGTTTGCCGGTCAATACGTTGAACACAGTTCTAGATTCTGCCATTCGCATGCCCTGCCCACGATATCTACGAGATTGTACTATCCTAACAATGTATTGTGGTGAGTACAGGGTATGTAGCTCACCAATAGGTAACCTTCTACAAACTCTAGTATTCTCATCCCTTTTTGATCCAAATACCTTTCTAAGCGCCTTGTTTTCAAACACCCTAATTTTTTTTTCGTCATGTAAGGTAAGAGACCATGTCCCAAACACATAGAGAACAATCATCCTTATTGTTACCAAATTTGGGGGGGGAATGCAACAAAGGTGTGGGATAGGCTTTAAATATTATGTTGAATTTACTTTCCCAACTGATGACATAAGTTTGTCCGTAAGCCGTGGTATGTACGATGTTTGTTCCTTTTTATTATAAAATAAACCACTGCTCACACAATAATGTGCTGCCAAAAACTGCACATATTTGGTTTACAGATGCAGCCATTTTTGGAAATTGATTTATAATGATTCAATACTGAAAATTGGGTGTACTAAATTAACTTGCTATATCTCTCCAAATAATTACCAATTACTGGGAGTTATTTAAAATGGGGTATTACTATAACATTTAATTGGACGCCAAAATTCTCCGTTTATGTCTTATGTTAAGATGCAACTTAATACTCAATATTATTCTTAGTACAATCGACCGGCAATCTAGTATCTAGCGAGATTGATACCTTTAGCCTGTGTTACACGATGCTAGTTTTTTGTTTTTGTTTTTTTTACTTAGCACCGCGTCTTAATACCCTTTCGGGCTACACTCTTAAGTACTAATTACGCTGTATTAGGATTTGTGAAGGTTAAATTTAGAGGAAAAGAACCCGAATTTGCTTCGAGGGAGAGTGTAAAACCATTTAGAATAAACCCAACCCCAGTTCACCCAACCGAGATTCTAACCTCAATCTCCTCGTCCTCGACAGTCTGGCTCAACACGAAACTAGTGCGTTATCCAACTACGCCACCGAGGCGGGTTACTGGCCGCTAGTAAAAGCTGCTTTTACTAGAAAGACCTATTAGCGACGAGTACAGTATTCTCTGGTTGGTTGTTGTGTTAAAATGTCGTCTGTGGGTGAAAGGTTTGAGAAGCTTGTATTCGACTTCTATGTACTAGCGCTATTTCGTGGGGTTCAGACGGGAATAGCTAAGCGCTGGTTGCTATTGGCGTGTCGGTCACGTGACCTAGTGCCATCGACTAGCGCTAGTGAAGTTAAATATGTTTAACTACACTAGCCGCTAATAAAACACTCGCCAGCGAGTGATAAGTCTAACTGTTAGTTGAGGGTTCATACGAAGACGAGGCTTTAGATCGAGTGAAAAGACTTCGTGTTTATTTTTTTATTTAGCACCGCGTCTTACTACCCGTTCGGGCTATACGCTTAATTACTAATTACGCTAATGGGCTAGGGATTGGGAAGGTTGAATATAGAGGAAGTGAACCCATATTTGCATGGAGGGAGGGTGGAGAATCGTTTAGGAAAAACTATCCCAGTTCACCCGACCGAGATTCGAAGCTTGATCTGCTCGTTCTCGGAAGTCTATCTCAACACGAAACTAGCGTGTTAGCTAACTACGCCACCGAGGTGGGTGACTTCGTGTTCATTTAATAACTATCATCAATTCTCATCATAATCTTTAGGGGTTTTCACGTCAAAAATATTATTAACTTTATACTTAGGAGCAACCATTTGGATTTTTTTTATGTAGAATTACTTTTTTCTATCGATCGGTTCACAAATTAAAAAAGTTTCCTACAAATTATAAACTTTACATAAAAATATTTTGGCAACAAAACTGCGTGTTTTTTTTTATTAATAAAGTTATTTTGTCTAAAACAATTTTGTATACAAAAATAGTATCAAAGAGGTTGAGATTCTCTATTTGCGAAGTATTTATAGTTATCAACATTTAAGATGGAAAATTCTAAATACCAGAATACTAAGGGATAGTTACATTTTAATTAAAATATTGGTGACCTGGTGGTCTAGGGGTAAGGTGCCAGACCTCTGTGCTGGGGGTCTGGGGTTCAATCCTCGGTCCCAGCACAGATTTATCTGATTGCCGAACCCTTCCTTCACCTCTGACAAAATGTGTATTAATCACAACTTGTGAATGTGAGGAATGCCAGGCCTCCACCGTGGTTCGGATTCCACGTTAAACTGTAGGTCCTCCATTTCATCTCACAATCACCCTACCATTACACATTAGCGTAAGTGCGTATAGCCCGAACGAGTAGTAAGACGCAGTGCTAATAATAATAATAATAATAATAATAATAATAATAATAATAATATTTTAAAAAAATTTCGACTTAAAAATATGCAAAGAACCACTATAGACCTTGGATTATAAATGTAAGATATACAAGCCAGGATATTATATAAAATGGCTTAGCAAAATATTACAAATATATCACAGTCCATTTCGGAGCATTGTTTATAAATAAATATTACTATTTTGTAGAACTTACTTTACAAATCTCAAACCTTTTCGTCTATTTTCTCTCTCGTCGTGTTGATTTTCCACAGAACTTGTGCGATCTTCAAGACGAACACACAATGTACAAAAACATTCGGCGAACCCAGATACGCTTTTATCCGTTTATTCGTTCTGAATTCAGTAGAAAATTTAAGATCGCGCTTAATTCACAAGATCACACTATTTGAATATAAATAATACCATCGCAACTAACATAAAATTAACTTTTTACGGCATTTATCTCATTGTATAAATTCAAACGTGGCTATTGTTTTGTATCTATGTAGCGCTTGGCAATAATTTTTTTACATTATGACTGAAGTGAAGAAAAGATAGAGCAATTATTTGTCATTAGAATCAGAATTTATTATGTAATTAAACTGATAAGCCGGTGTCATTTTTAGCTGGCAATATAGATTACCTGCTTTCGAGCTTTGATCTTGTTTTGTTTTGTGTGTCCTATATCTTACTACCCGTCTCGTACTGTTCCCATATTTTAATTAATGATACATTAATGAGTAAGATAGAATTTGAAGTAAATGTACCCGAATTTTCGTGGAGGTAGGGTGCGAAACCATTTATGAGAAACTAATTTAAGTTCGCCTGGCGTAGGTTAAAATCCCTACCTCCTCGTCACTGGCCAAACATATTAAATTAGACGTTTATACCTCGTGACCACAAGTTCGGGTTTCTCTACTTGACTATATTAAAAAATAGGTGCATGTGTTCTTTTATTTCCAGTTTATTCTACATATGTGTTTATATGTCTATTAATATGTGCATCTATGTATGTGTTTGTTCTGTCTATAGTCATAATTTAGAACCGTCAATTCTCAAAAACAATATACAAATATATAAAATTATAAATTTCAGTTTGACCAATCAAATTAGTTACACGTCATTATATAATGTGTTTAAGATTGTATTTTAAACCCGTTTCATAGCATTGGATTGTTATTAGACTGAAATAATATAATGACAAAGCGATAAGTTCTTATTAATGTTATGATTGATGTGCATTTAAAAATTAATTTGTTCATTTAAAAGTGAAGATAACACAATTTCGAAACGAAAAACAAACGTTATCTTATTGTTTACTCTCCTTGTACTCTTTAACATATTTACTCTAATTGTCAGTTGTGAAGAGTTTTTGATTCGCATGGGTGTGTAAGTGGATTAAACGTCAAGCTCGTTTAATCCGGCCTTTTAGTGATGGAAAGGTCGGGGTTTAAATCCCAGCCAGGTGTAATAAGTTTTTTTCTCTTTAAAAATATTGTTTTCTACTCTCTATCCAAGTTTATACCTTCCTTACCCCTACTTTTAATAGGACGTAGTGGGAAAATAAAGGGATTTAGTATTTTTGACTTACTGAAGAGTTAGCCACGGATAAAAGTTACGACACTTTAATTCAGTACGTAGCGTGTCTGCCTATGGAGTTAAGGATCCCGGGTTCGATTCTCAGCAAGGATGATAAATATATATTTAGTTAAATGTGGGTTTTACCCTTCAAGGTTATAAATTAACGGCCGTGGTCTGGATATTGTGTTTGTTCTAGATTTAAGTTAATAAAGTCGTGTGATGATACAATCAGTTGGTACAGAAATAGCACACTAAATACCTCAAATAATAAATAAATATAACCGTGGTTAAAACTGTTCTATATTTGTTACGAAATAGGTCATATCTTGACACTTAACTTCAAATCAATCAATTGACAATAGCCCACTTCAGTGGGCGAATGGTCTAAGGCGTCACTTTTGTTTTAGACTGACCTGCTTAAAACGGGGAGATTGGGTTTCACATTACAGATGGGTCTACTGAGGGTAGATTTTCCTGAATGTTTTCCCACTCTCCTGCCATGCAAATTCTAATTGAATACCTCTAAAATTCTTCCTTCATCATACCTAGCACATTTGAGTAATCATATATGTGTATAACCTGAACAGGTAGTAAGACGTGGTTATAAAATAAATAAATATGTATATTGATGAGTCGAACATAATATTTCACGAATCCAAATCTTTTTTTAAATACTAATTCCTAATCCTAATCCAAATCTTAGTAAACATGTTAAGAATTTGTGTTTAACTTTTTTTTCTTAAATGTTTTTTATTTTTAGCGCCGCGTCTTACCAGCCGTTCGGACTGTAAGCATAAGTACTAAGACGAGTAAGGCTAGATTTAGAATAAGTGTAGGCCCCTACCCGAATTTCCGTGAAAGGATAGTGTAAAATCATTTATAAATAAATGGTACAGAACTCAGCACGGACTTTCTCGCTCTATTGTTTGAAAATTGAGATATTTGCTCAAAACTCGTAATATATGTGAAACGAAATAATATACACTAGCAAACCCAAGCATAAATTGCACTATATTTATGTAAAACATTTTTTGAGTCCTGGTTTTAAATTTTATAATTTTATTTTTAAATAATTAATGTCCACATTTGTTTGTATTTTGTTATATTGTTTGATCAGTACTATTAATTTTCTACTTTATGTTTTAGTCCTCTATGCTATATCTTTGGATTGTGCTCCTTTTATCTAGGTTCTCTATGCCTCGAAATTGAAGTGTTTTTGTTTATGATTTGATTATTATGTATTATATTATGTATTGTATGTTTGGACCGACTTCCATTTAAAATTTTCGACATTTTATTAGGTGTTACACATCTTAATGTCATTGCATTGCTATTAAATTCCTCATTTATAAATTTTGAACAATAAAAAATGTAAATATTGACTTAAGTTTAAAATTGAGATAGCTCATTGTTGTACAAACATTTCTCCTAGGAATTTTAAGGAAAAATAACAAACTTTTTGAGAAACTTACTTATATTTAATTACTCTATGGCAATGGAGAATTATTGCGTTAAAACTTAATTAGTATCTCTTTACCGGAGACCTGGTGGTCTAGGGGTAAGGTGTCAGACTTCTGTGCTGAGGGTCCGGGGTTCAATCCTCGGTCCCGGCACAGATTTATCTAATTGCCAAACCCTTCCTTCACCTCTGACAAGAAGTGTATTAATCACAACTTGTGAATGTGAGGAATGCCAGGCCTCTACCGTGGTTCGGATTCCACGTTAAACTGTAGGTTCTCCATTTCATCTCACAATCACCCTACCATTTCACATTAGCGTAAGTGCGTATAACCCGAACGGGTAGTAAGACGCGGTGCTAATAATAATAATAATAGTATCTCTTTACAACTAAAGCTCACAAAATTGTATTAATATATTTGCCAATATCTCAGAAACAGTTCGTTTTATAAAAATATATTTCATGTAAAAGTTTTTATTTTTAATATTACTACAATTTTGATCTGATAAGTTATTTAGTATCTCAATAGTTGCGGAGATACAGAAATTTCCGCTGCTGTAAAGTACCCTAAAAGTAATTTTCGTGGGAAAATGAAAATAGCCAGTCTACTTATAATCTTAATCAACGCCTAGATACGAATTTTAATCAAAATCGTTAGAGCCGATTTTGAGAAAATCGACTTTTTCTCTTTTCGCCCTTTATTTAACTACTCTTAATTTTAAGTTGAAACAAAAACACAGACAGACGGCATTGCAAAGACCACTTTTTAGGGATCGGGGGGTCATGAGACATTGACATCCATCAACATTTCAGGTTATATTTTTTTTACGGTAGCAATCCTTTACATTTTGTGTTCGAAAAGTTAAAAAAAATATAAATATTTGCGTATAGCTTTAAAGTTATTGGTTTTATAAAAATATGCTTTGAATAGAATATTTTTATTATAAATATATCTATGTATTTGTAATAAGTAATTTCATATCTCAAATAGTTTCGGAAATATGATTTTAAAAAATGAGAATTTACGCATCAGACTGGGGCCCTTAAAGTCATTTTGCCAAAATATTGAGAGTAGCGATTTTGTTTGTAATATTTAGAAATATTTAGAAATGAAATGTAATCAAAATCTTTAGAGTCAATTTTCGTGATCCATCTGTTCTTGTTGGCGCGGAAGGATAATTTAGTCGGTTGTGAAGCCACGCCAAGCCTTTCACCTTCTCGCCCACCATCCATCAAAATAAGTTTTAGACTTGCACTTGACAGGACCAAGGGCCCTAAACGAAAGAATAGTAATCCACGGTAAAAAAAAATATAGTTAAAGTGACACAACAAATAAATTACTAATAAATGCAATTAAATATTATCTGCGAAGATGAATTGCTCAATTAATAAATCGATCACGAATAATCAGAATGATGGTTTAGTATAATATTGCTGGTTCTATCTTCTGACCGCTCATATCAAGGTGCAGGCGGAAAAAGTCGTCCATTTTGTCTTGTTCCTCAGTGAAGAGTGGTTTGGATCCCAATCGGATGTGTTGAGGTACTTGTTTCCCCTAGATAGTTCCTCCATACTACCCACCACACAAATGTGGATACACATGCTCTAAATGTTACCTTCCTCTTTCCTACTCGATTAGGGTAGATATAAATAGCCCAGACATAGATTAAAACAATGTTTTAACCCTTTTTTACCCACAAGTCCCAGTAATATTTTGGATTATACACGTCATACAATAATAAAATTAGGAATATAGGGATAATGAAGGTATAGTTTTAGAGAAAATGTACCCGTATCTGGCTGGAAGAAGAGTGGGAAACCATTTAGGAAAAAATATAAATGTTTCATTTGTTTGAAGTGATTAACGTTCACTTTCTGAACTGATTGATTTTATCAGCATACTACTTATAGATTAACTTAAATTTAGAACGGACACAACATCTAGCCCCCAGCCATTAATTTATCACTGTGAAAGGGTAAACCCACATTTAACCAAGGATAAGAGTTTCAGCCATGCCGAAGATCAAACCCTGGACCCTAACTTAGGAGACAGACACGCTATAGACTGAGATAAGTTGTCGGACGTGAAAAAATAATTTGGTACACTTTACTGGGACTCGAACCCCGACCTACCCTCCACAAGCAATCCAGCTTAACACGAGAGCGACGCGTTAGGCCACGTGACCACCGATGTGGGTAGTATGTTAACTACTACACACAGAGAATCCAGACTAAAGTTATATTTGAACCAGTGTGCCAAATATATTAGAAATTATAAACTCATATCCTTACAGTAGATGAAGTATTTCCCTAACTTTATGAAAGAAACGACTTGAAGTTGATGGTATTGGTTAAAAAATTTCATCTGAGCTTGTCATAACCCTCTCACCTCAGTCCCAGTCACCCTGAAAACTCTACTAATTAAAACGTACTTTACTTGAGGAACGTGTCTTGTTTAAATTTAAAAGAAAATAATACTTTTCAACTATCTAGAAGGTTATGACTAGTCTAGAGTGTTAAGCGACTATCTCATCCTCTGTCATATGGCCGCTTTGTACATCCTGTGGATTTGTGCTCGGATAATAGTTGGGAAGATGAAGTACTTATTTAAAAGGAAAGTATAGTGTTACTCGGTAACAACCATGACGAAAATAAAATGTGTTTAAATAGTTCTTGCGAGATCACTAATACAATTTAATGGTATGGTGCACCGCTCAGAATTTCTCTATTTTACTTTAAAATCGATCTCGCTGGAACTTTATTTCGATTGTGTAAGAAAACTACAAAGCATGGATACATATTAGATACATGGACATAAAAGAATATCAAAAGTATAGTAGAGAAATTATGGATGAACGTAGGACCTTTTATAAGTTTGTAAGCCATTCGGGACCAAAAAGATTGATGACCCCTGTCTTATAACATGCAATCACCTAAGTGGGTAACATTAGTACTATTTCATATACTATCTATCAAAAGTGATAGCTAAAGATTATATAACCTTACATATAAATGAAAGATAGTTAAATAATTTTTGTAACCGCAATTAAAAAGGTTTCTTCCCATCTAAATGTGACGGGTAAATTGGAGCTCAGATCTTAGCTACATATACTAAGGGTGGTTTTTTTCTAAACTGTTTTACAGTCTACCTCTCCGCAAATACAGGTACACTTCCTCCTATTTACAACCTTCATCATCTCTAATACTCCAGTGTAATTAGTACATATGCGTATTGCCTAAACGGGTAGTAAGACGCAGGGATGGAAAAAATCTGAACGTATATGTGAGACCGACTGCTAAAGTACATTTACCACTCGAGTTTACTTGGATGACAGCTAAAAAGTTACTAGAAATAGTACCTGATTTATCTCTACGCCAACAGCTGACATCTGTCACTTTGGATAGCTGTAATGAAAACATATGATAATGTATGAATGTGATAGTTAGCCACAGAAATTTAGGCAAATATTATTTATATTTATTTGAGGTCGGGCACTAAGCTTATTAAATCGTTTTATTCCACTTAAAAAAGTTATGTATTGACAGTACTTTCACAAAAGTTTGAACAAATATTGCTTTAAAAGGTTGACCGACGAATCTAAACCATGTGATTGGTCATGACGCAAACAAGTTATTTACAATGGTGCACCCACAAAGTGGATAAAAATATTTTATTCAGTTTGAAATACGATAAAATAAGCATAAAATAATTAATTGTATATAAATAAAATGATAAGTATTTTCTATTTTCTAATTAAATAAAATACCTGTATTAAAAGGTATTAATATATGCACTAAATTACACATTATAGATAATATCCCAAAACCAAAAATAAGTACTATTAATTATGTTTAAAATGTTGTTTTGGATTGGATAGGAAGAAAAAAGTAACAAAAAGTAACAAAATAGTGGGGTTACCTGGCGGTCTAAGGGTAAGGTGTCAGACTTCTGTGCTGGGGGTCCGGGGTTCAATCCTCGGTCACAGCAGCAGAGATTTATCTGATTGCCAAATCCTTCCTTCACCTCTGACAAGACATGTATTAATAACAAATTGTGAATGTGTGGAATACCAGGCCGCCACCGTGGTTCGGATTCCACGTTAAACTGTAGGTCATCCCTTTCATCTCACAATCAGCCTACCATTACACATTAGCTAAGTGCGTATAACCCGAACGGGTAGTAAGATGCGGTGCTAATAATAATAATAATAATAATAATAATAATAATAATAATAAATAAAATAGTGTGAGAAGACTCAAGTTTACGTTATTTTAAATGTAAAATATAGCATGTAATTAAAAAAACTTATCATTTTCAAACAAAACAGTGATCTTTTACAAATGTTGGCAGCCCAAAACCTAAATATGTGATTTTTCAACTGTCATTTAGGCAAAAATCTATGGTGAACAGACTCTTATCTCTGTCTTTGATTATCTGCATGGCTGTGACATGCGCAGTTGTAATCCGAAGATCAGCTGATTACCTCAACCAGTGAGACGGCTTTGTTCAAGACGCAAAGTATGACCTTCCACACACGCCAGAAAGAAGCAGTTCACACTGGTTTCTAAAAACTTAAGTCTTCACACTTGGAGTAGGAAATATTCTCTCTGTTGTCAAACATACAGTTGTTTTTAGCACCACGTCTTACTACCCGTTCGGTTTATATGCCCATGTATTAGTTACACTAATTGGTTAGGTATTAGGAAAAATTAATTGAAATAAATGCACTCGCATTAGCACGGAGGGAGAGTGGAAAAACATTTAGGGGGGGAATAAAAAAAGTGCAGTGCACCCGGCCAGGATTGAAACCCAATCTCCCCGTGTTTGGCAGTCTAGTATAGCGTAAGAGCAGCGCGTTATACCACGCGGCTACCGAAGCGGGTTAACATATAATTGAACGGTTGTATGAGGTCATATTCGAATGAAAACAATCGGATGACTCCTCTCTCATTCATGAATCCCAAGATTTCCAATTTCGAATTGAATTCGAATATTTTCAAAATAACTTTTACTCGAATCTGAATCTAGTATTTTAAAATCAAAATGTTTCGAATCTAATCCTGATTGAATATTTTATAATTATATGTTATAAAATTAACATCAAATACTAAACTAGATAAAAAAATACTTTTTAATAAAGTTCAATAGAAAATATATGGTTACTAAAAAAACGTCATGGTGTCAGCCCGTAATCAAACTATACCGACCGAGCGGCCACGCAGATAGTGCCAACATCTGCGGCTAGAGGGTTTCATATAGTCAGCACAACGAACCCTACGGCCATTAATCTCACTTTCCAAGACCGAGTTGACCCCGTTCTAGACCCACTGCTACACGGAATAATTTGTAAGCGTCGGGAATCGAGCCCGGGACTTCTGGATCTGTAACCAGGAGCTCTGACCCTTAGACCACAGACAGATAGGTGTGCGCAAGGTGTTCCTGATGGATGTGCCAGTTAGAAGATAACGGGAGCGGCGGGATCAACGCTCGCCCCCTTCCCCTTAATCTGTTTGATTTTTTAATTAATTATAATAAATTAAACACATGAAAGAATCACTGTTTTATCTTATATTATTCTTTGAAAAACAGACATTATCAATTACCTAAAATGCCACTGGCCAGCTAAAGGGTACCATTTTTTTTAACTCGTCAGTAATGGCATCCCATCCTAGCTCAGTTGGTAGCGTGTGTGTCTCTCTATTGAACCAAGGGTTTCGGGTTCGATTCCCGGTATGGCTGAAAAATGTATCATTGGTGAAATGTAAAGGGTTCCCTTCCACGGTGATTTATTAATGGTAGGGGACTGTATTTTATGTCTGTCTTATTCTTAAGTTAGATTAAAAGGCATATAGAAGCTACGACAGACCTAGCCAGCAGGCAGTGGAAATATATATGAGTTGAATAAAAAATTTAACCAGGCCACAGGCTGGAAACAGTAATGGATGTAAGAGTAATGTCGTCCACGTTCGTGTCCACAACCAGCCTTTGTTCGATGAATAAGACCATGAGGTGCTGTGGCAAAAACTAAAGACTAAATTAACCAATAACCTTGGAATAACCATCGACGCAGATTCTAAGAAAGGTTGGTTAGACACTAAACTCTTTTGTCCCTAAAACATTTCCTGTTATCTTTTTCTAGTAGGGATGCAATTCCACGCACGCCCATGGCCACAGATGTGGTCACGGTTAATAAACCGTGCTTAAATAGTGAACATATTTTTGAATTTAAGAAATTTTCAAATGTCTATGGTCAAGTCAAATTTATGCTCATTTTGCTTAAAAAAAATCATAAAAAAAGAATGGATATTTACATTACAAGTTAAATTCTAACAATTCTAAATATATAATCTATTTGGATTTGAAATCTTGAATCCTATTAGAATCTTTATAATACTAAGACTTGAAATTTTCTAATCGAATACGAAGCCTTGTCAAGTTTCAGATCCGGATACAAAATGTTGAGGTTTTAAACCGGATTAATTATTTTGCTTTGATTAATATATTTGTTTTGTTTTATTTTCATATTGGGATCAGGTATCTGTCAGCGATATACTGATTTAAAAAAAGTAAGTAAAAAGGTTTATAGTTCCAAAAATAACGTGTATCTTCATAATAATCTAACTGTAATAGTTTTACAACAGAATAATGTCTTAACGTGCAATTCATCTTAATACACGTCGGATTTATTCGCATAAATACTCTATTAATATAATAACTAAGGGAGGGCTTATTTAAAGGAAATGCACATGCAACTGCTTGGAGGTAAAGTAGGAAATCATTTAAGGAAAACTACCTCATTACACTCGGCCAGGATTTGAATCTCGGATTCACCTTCGCCGTAAAAACTAAACCAAAGGAGATCGACGCTTTAGTCCATGCGTTTGATGATAAGTACTCAAAAATAGATTTTATTTGATTATATCATAAGATTATTTAACTTGAAAATGTAAATAAAATAATATTAATTCAATAATATGTACTATCCTACTAATATTTAAAATAAAAATTGTTATCTATATGTTACTCTTTCACGCAAAAAACAACCACATCAATTGTTCTAAATTCTCGCATGAACATAAATCGGACGTCCGGTTAACATAGTAGGCTAATTAAACATTTACATCCGCCATTTTATTTCCATTGGATCAACTTTAAAAGATTCCTATGTATAGATACGTATTATAAAAAAAATCCCGTGTGAATAACGGGTAATTAGCTAGTCTGTCAAAGAGGAGGCAGTTTATAATATATGTGACTTTTAAGATCAAATTAAAATGTTTAATCAATGGCTAATATAGTCTTAAATTATGTGACCATCAATGATGATGATAATTGAATAAACATTTGATTACTAAACTCGCTCCAGTATGTCAATCACCAATCTAAGTTGGCTCGAAACTGTCAACCTCTCTCTCACTTTCACTCTATCTTTCTGTCTTTTCCTCAGTTTCTATATTTCTTTCTTTTTATCTTTTATTTTTATTTTTCTCTTTATTTTCTCTTTCTTTTTCTCCTTCTATCTGCGCATGCGTGCTAGATCTAGTGTAACTGTTTGTTCGATGCTGAAAATCTATTTCCCGGGTCTATGAATAATATTACTATTCCCTCGAAACACGAGACTTTTTTTTTCCGTACTTAATTAAGTATAGGCCTCAGTACGTGTTCACTGATATAAAGGGATATATCACTTATCCTCCAAGCTGACAACAATCATGAATTAAAGTACAGGTGTAAGGGCATTAGAGGCACTACAAGATGACAACATAAAAATAATCAATTCACTATTTTTAAGCAACAAACAAAACACAATCTTGTATTCGTGTGGTTTTCTTTCTATTTTAAAATAAACAATAATTTTTTTAAATTGCAAATTTAAATTTTAAATATATATATACGTGTAGAAAACATATTTTTAATGAATGTTGAATGTTAGCGACATTATCTTTTACAAAATCCAGGATGAAAATAAAAACTTTATTGTTTATGTGATTATTTTTTGTACAGCGTCTTATGGCCCGTTTGGGATAGTTGCATTTAAATACACTAATTGGGCCGGGATGAAGAAGATAGAATACAGAGAAAATGTACCCGCATCATACGTGAAGGGAAAGTTTGAAAACCCATTAATTAAAAAAATAAAAAGCACACCCGGCCGGAGCTTGTACCCCAACCTCTGATTCACAGACAAACAGGGCTAGACTAGATTTATGTTTAGTCTGCGTGTCCAACAAAACGGATAAATCCAGAGTAGATGCTTGTTTCTTCCAGACAACTTGGTTCATTGTTCATCCCAGATGATGGTTGTTGCAATTACATCCGAAACGTTGGAAGCAATTTCTTCCATGTGAATGGCTTTAGTGAGAAGACCTTAGCTTTAGTTCAAGCACCAGTCACGAAAACCTTAAAACCAAATCATTGTCCGAGCTTACATAGCTATTGTTGTTCTGATAATTTTGTGCAAGTTTCCGTTCTGAGAAGTACCAACAGAAAAGCCCGTTCAGCGTGTGAAGTAACCAAAAATAGCTTTATAATTTTTATTATTTCTTCTTTGGTTCAATGGTTATGAAAAGTTTTCTATCTCATATTAAGATGTTTTCTTAATGGGTGCTGAAATAATCATTTTAGTATATAAAAAAGAAATACTAATTTAAATATTATTTTTATTATTATTACTATTATTATTATTAGCACCGCGTCTTACTACCCGTTCGGGTTATACGCACTTACGCTAATGTGCAATGGTAGGGTGATTGTGAGATGAAATGGAGGACCTACAGTTTAACGTGGAATCCGAACCACGGTAGAGGCCTGGCATTCCTCACATTCACAAGTTGTGATTAATACACATCTTGTCAGAGGTGAAGGAAGGGTTTGGNTTGAACCCCGGACCTTCAGCACAGAAGTCTAACACCTTACCCCTAGACGACCAGGTCTCCTCTAATTTAAATAAATGTTGGTTATTTCCTAGAGGAAATTTATAATTAATAAAAATAAGTATTATGAAAATAATTTACTAACTAATTTTACAGAAAATCCTTCTTACTTAAACTACCTCATTTCTCTCTTGTTTGAAAATTCAACTATATTAATTATATCAAAAGGATGGTGTGTAAAATATTTACTCTGCACATCTCAATGAAACAAAACATGTGAAACCTAAATTGTTAAAATGTATCTAACAGCACTACATTCATTCGGGTAGACTGGAGGTGAATTCCCGATGCATAATGTATCTCTGTTTGTTTCCCTTTCTCTATCCACAATAATACGGGTGCATTTCCTCTAAATAATCTTTCTTTTTCCCACCCCTTAGATTAAGCCGTTTACATTGTTTTATTCACGGTATTTAACTTGCACTTTTCGAAACCAACTGATTATTTCAGAACACGACTAAATTAAATCTAGACCAGAAACAACACCCAGCCCCCCCGCTCTTAATTCATCGCTGTGAAGGGGAAACCCTAATAGCACTAATTTAAAAAAAATATGTCATGCTGGAAATCGAACCATGACCCTTATATCAGTCGGTACCGTGTCTGCCTTCTGAACTAAGTTGTTGTTAGCTTCCATGGAATTAAAAGATTAAATGTATTAGCTATATATATATTTAAAGTGCGTTTGTAACCATAATTATCTTTAAAGTGTGAGTATAGTGTTTTTGCAACCAAATAATACCACATTTACCGAGTGTCGTTTTGTACAATTAGTTTATGCTCCTAGATGTTATAAAAGGCTAGTCATTCTCTTTCAGCAGTCTAAACTTCATATAAAGGTTCTTCTCTGAAAACTACGAGAAAAGCTACTAGATCCACTAATACTTTCCCGCATTCATCTGCAGCTGTCGCTATTGATAGATACTATCGATACCTATAAATTAATAATAAAAATATAGTAATATAATATAGCTATCCGCCAGCAGTGAATAGAAAATGATTAAATTCTGCATTAGTTTATACCCACGCGATTCAGTTTCGTGCAGTATGGCCCAGACAAGATATAAACAGAAAGTAGCTTTGACGTCGACGCATAAATGTGTTATGGAGCCCTTGTAATGTTAATTAGTTGTTATTAATATTTTATGTTCGTCTCCTAAATGTAAACGTAGTTTGATAGCTAACATGTGGCTGTAACTAATTACTTTCAGTGAATTAACAAGTGGTTTAAACCACCACGACTCGTTGACTTCAATTGGTCGTTCGTATTGAATAGTTGTTGTTTTGTATATGCGCCCACGTCGGGGAACCACTAGTACATCGCATGTCCATTACATCGCGTTTTTGGTACAAATACATCGCATGTCCATTACATCGTGTTTTTGGTACAAATACATTGCAGGTCCATCACGTCGCATTTTCCCCACCTCTCTACACACAGCTAACCCTACTCTGACGTACAACCAATAGGAATGAAGAGGCGTATATATACAATTACATCACGTTACAAATACATCGCATGTCCATTATATCGCGTTTTGTTGGGATAGTGTGCCTGACTTTCAGCTCAGACTCTCACTTTGAAGGTGGGGCTGGTTGAAAGGCTAGTGTGCCTGACTATCAGCTTAAGACTCTCACTTTGAAGGTGGGGCTGGTTGAAAGAATAGTGAAACTTACCGAGATGCCTAGGCAACTGGATCCACAACACTCCTAAGATAAATACACTATAATTTTGTTTTCTCCTTCTCTGGAAAAAAATTGTCTAGATAAAGGGGTATATTTTTAATTCGTAGATTATATTATTATTTTATTATTTCATCTTTGTTTTTCATTGCACCACAATAATTTGAATTTACAAATTCAAGTCGCCAAGTTTGTTTAAGGACATTAGATTTCTGGCAAGCTAGAAACTCTCCCCCTCCTCGGGGAGTTAGTTGACCCTTCATTCCTATTGGCTGTACGTCAGAGTAGGGTTAGCTGTGTGTAGAAAGGTGTGGTAAACGCGACGTGATAGACATGCAATGTATGTGTACCAAAAACGCGATGTAATGGACATGCGATGTAATTGTATACACTCTGTGCGCACTTGCTGGAGTAATTCCTCAGATCACCAGAAAGTGATCGACCAGGTCTTATGGTAAAGTGCTCGCCTAAGGTTCAAGCCCAGCTGGGATTGATGGGTTTCTCTTGAGCGATAAAAATCTGTATCACAACTTCCTTCGGAGTGGAAGTAAAGCCGTCGGGATCTTTCGGTTGTGGCGTGTAATTAAAACCCTGGAAGATATGTGAAATACCTTTCCCGGCTAAATTGGTAGGACTTTTCACTCTCGCTCAAAGAAACTTTCGTTTTCTGATATAATCAGTCGGTTCATAAATTGCACGTTAAATACCTCAAATAAATAACTATTCAACTGTTTTATTTTTACTTCACCATGTTCTACAACCCGTTTGGTCTAAACGTACTTATTTCATTTCACTAATGGGTTAGAGATAATAAAGGTATAGTTGATTGTAAATGAACCCACATTTAGAGAGAGGGTTAGAAACAATTTAAGAAAAACTACCGTAAGTACGCCCAGCTTATATTCAAAGCCCAACTTTCCCATCATATAAAAATCTTAATTTAAAAGACTAACGTTTATTCCACGTGCTCACAAATGGGGGATATATACAATTATTTACCATATGTGTTTGCATGAAAACCCCTTTAGTAAAACACGTAAACGACATGTAAGCTTTTAGTCAGACGTTCTAGAAATTGAGCTAACTTAAGGGTGATACATGGCAGAGCATTTCGAAGCGATGCAGATGTTTAGAAATCCCGGATTGTTTATTAAATAGTTGCATATATTTTAATATTGTTTTCGCCAAATTGTAGGCGAATGTTCTGACCAATCAAAAGAATTAAATTTTAAGATTAAAGTATTTTCAAAAATGTGTGATAACTCATATAAAACACTAGAAAACAATTTCACATTATATCAAAATTTTCTGACGTGGCCATATTTAAACATGATTTTATTGTATAGAGGAAGGCTAAATCCAGATTTATAACCTTTTAATCTAATCTTAGAAGTATAGATTTTAGTGTAAGGCTATGTTGAATTTTTTTTTTAATTTTTAAACTCAAAATTTAAAATTTTCACTGGACATAAATCTGCTGATAATTTTTGCCTACATTTTGTTGAAAGCTATCTTAATAAATTATAGCACACAACTTTTTAAATAAAACGAGATTTGTAAACGGCTTCAACGCGTCTCAGTTATTTAGTATGAAGCACCCTTAAGACCTTAAGAGCCCAGCTCACATCCGACTAACCTAGAATTTAAAACAAAATTAATCTCCAGCCAGAAAACGTATCAGAGTGTGGTTTTCTCCATTCACCATTTGACAAGAAATAGGGATAAATTTAATCTTTTTTTTATATTGAAAAAATAAGTTAAATTTTATTATACTAATTTTAAAATATTGTAAAATGATTCACTGGTCTTAATTCCATTGGGTTATTTTAAGGTGGCGGTATAGATAAAGCGAGGTGAGGGAAGAATATTTTGCCATTTTATTTTTTTTTATCAAAACTTTATTGGTCAAAAGAAATCCAATGATTATCTAGTATAAACATACTTATCTTCATTTAAAATTTTGTCAATTAATGCAGATTTGTTCATGACAAATATTCAACAAATGTTTATTTCACTAGGTGAAGAAAATAAATATATCTTTCTACTGGAGCAATATTTTATTTATTTTAGTTTTATTTCATTAATTGTATAATGGCACCAACCATTTTAGAAAAATATTATTTAGACATACACAAAACATTAAACTTAAGACAAGATGTGTATTAATCACAACTTGTGAATGTGAGGCCTCCAGCGTGGTTTGGATTCCACGTTAAACTGTAGGTCCTCCATTTCATCTCACAATCACCCTACCATTGCACATTAGCGTAAGTGACGTGCGTATAACCCGAACGGGCAGAAAGACGTGGTGCTAATAATAATAATTAAACTTACGTAAAATATATGTACGTTTGTGTTTGATTTATATATAATGTATGTGTGCACGCACAAGCACGTGTGTGTGTGTGTGTGTGTGTGTAATTTGTTAACTCTATTAATAGTTGCTAGTTCCATCCAGTCCACCTCATTACACCTCATCCATATCTTGTGTTAGTTCTACCTAGTCCACCTCATTACACCTCATCCATATCTTGAGTTAGTTCTATCTAGTCCAATTCATTACACCCTATCCATATCTTGAGCTAGTTCTATCCTGTTTACCTCATGTCTGACTCGGTTCAGGTTTGTCGGCACATTGGAATACGATTTGAACGTTTATGGTCAGCTTTGGCGTGGAAATGCGGGGCCATGGGAAGAAACGGCCATCTTCAAGAATTTTTTATTATTTTGACATTTTCTTTTCGGAAACTGTTTGTTCAAGAATAGAAGCATGTTGATTAAGTTATACTTTTTAAATACACACCTCCTCTATAATCTTAACAGTGATCAAATATCGATAAAATTGACATTTTTCAATAGAAAGCTGCCGGCTTCATAACAAAAAATAAGAACATGTAACACCTAGTAAACATTGATACATTATCTTAGAAGAGGTGTTGAAAATATTATTATAAAAAATTTTACTCGTTCTCGAGAAAACTGGTATTTCCAAAAGTATGGTTTTTCCGCAAGACCTGCCCGGTAGCTAGCACCATCTACGATTTCCGTGATCCATCTGTTCTTGTTGGTGTGTGAGGATCTTTTAGTTGGTTGTGAAGCCACGCCACGCCTTTCACCCTCCCACCCACCATCCCACAAAATAGGTTATAGGCTTGCACTCGACAGAACCAAGGGTCTTAATCAGTTGACTCGCATTGAACTTGAGGCGCTCGTGTTCACGAGGCATAAAGCTCCTCCGAAGTAAATGCTTGGTCTAGTGTCTCATAGATAAACAAAAAAGTGTCGAGCTTACGTAATACCACAGTGTGTTTCATGTCAAGTGCTGACCACGATGTTGCCTGTGGCGTGATTGACCCTGGCTGTGACATTCTATACACCAAGGGGAGGAGACACTCTGCCCCTGACCTCATACTACCGGCGCGGCCGTGCGATGTCCACGATAGCAGTGACACGCGTGGGAAACTCAATTAACTAAGGTAATTACCGCCCTTCTGGTTCCCACTTGTAATCACACTTCAGAAGTTTACACTGTAAACACAACATGACAATTTAATCGGGTGATTCTTATATTTACACCTGAGGCTGTTTTAAAATTTTAGAAGTTAACCTTCTTGTGCCAAATTATATATTAAATTCAATCGTAGGGAAGCAACCGAAATAATGTATATTAAGCCTTGTGTAGTCCTATATATTTTATTAATTATAGCGTTCAACATTAAAATTATGAATGGCTTAATCTGAGTGGTAAGTATGAGGAAATGTATTAATACGGTGTGTACTCGATAATTAATATGTGTAAGAATCCCACCCAGTCGTCCAAGCCGAGATTCGAACCTTGAATCACCGGAAAACCAGTATGTTGAAAGTTCGGTGCCTTAAACCATGTAGCTACTGGTGTTGGTAACAATAATTGGTAAAAAATAAAGTTAAGAAAATTCAAAATGATGTTCCAACATAATAATCAACATTTTTGGCTCCAAAACACATATTGTAATAGTCAAGTTAAGCCTCGTCTACGTATGTCCGTATCCGTAATTTCCATAGTCCTTAGTAATATATAGACTTCACAGTAACAGATAGCACTGTACATGTATTAGTCCCGATACGTAAGTCCATAGTTCGTAGTAACTCCTAGGAGTGGGATGAACATTAGCTTCTATTACGAATAAATACGGAGAAATAAAAAATAAACATCAATATATGAATCCCATTGACAGTCTCACTGGTAGAGGAGGAAATAAGTCACAATTTTCTAAACATATGTATTTTAATTTATCTTCCTTTAATAAAAAATTGATCCTCATTATATTGATTCCATCTATATTCTAACAACAAATAAAATTATTTAAATATTGATTGTGTTTATCATATTAGATGGTATTTTCATTTCGATGAGATTGATTGAATAATGTACTATAGTTTTCAATTAGTTGATACGATATCACGTGATTAAATACACGGAGTGTGTACACAAAATTAAAACTTATATGGACTTAAGGATTATTGGCTTACGAGGTATTTATGTTTGTGATCTAACCAAATGAACAGCATATAAGTGGAATAAACTGGTAGAGTTGGTTCAGCATCGGCGTGCTTGACTCTTGTACCGTATGTGAGGGTTTCAAATGTTCGAATATTGGCTGGGTACATTGTAGATGAGTTTACCACAAACTAGTGCTGATGCACTTCCTCTTGGTTTGTTTGCTTCCTCATCCTTATCAGCTAGGATAAAGTAGATAATAACACCTGTGTTACCAGCTAACTAGCTCTCTGGTCAGAAAGTCCATGGCCGCCAGAACGTTCAACCATACCCTGAGACATCTCCATCCAATCCCTAACCTGACACAAAACCTTCTTCAAATATATTTTCACAGTATACTCCTAGCGACGTCCAGGCTTACCAAGGGGTCTTGTATCTTCAGGACTCCCAACTAAAATGTTGTTTACACGCTCGTCATCACTCATATGCCCTATAGGACCCCCTCTATTACCCCCACCTCAGGCTGCGACCCTTGCTATACCTTTCAGGGCCATTCTAATGTTATCCTTCTAAGTGCGTATAGGTATTCCCAATGGTCTTTTCCCTGCTGACTTCTAATAAAAAGTCTGCATTTCTTGCAACAGTGTGTTTCTATTGCTCAAAATATCTGATACACATATTAATCATAAACATATAATTATATATTATCAAATTGATGAGTAATTATTAGTAAACAGGCATCTTCATTGACACCAAACATATTACATATTGTACTTACAATACAATAAGTTTGAACATCAAATTCTATCATTTAATTTATAGTTGTCTAATTATTAAACCAGCCTTGGGTATGGCACAGTAATAAGTTACCACGAATTAATTGAAATAAACACAACTTTCATAGAAATAGCTATTATTTAAGATTATAAAACAAAGCAACAAAAAATTACTGTGACCAGAACTTGCCTAAAAAAATTCATTCACCTTGGGGTACCACCATCATTCTGAATCTTCAAACGCAACGAGAAAACTAGATAACTTCTCTAGGGACAGCTACCACAGATAAATAAAAGGTTGGTTGTAAACGCACTTGCAGACAGTTTGAAACTTTTAGAATAACCCGTTAGATTAAACTAGTTGATTGAATTGGTGACACTTTTATACATTTATCTTTTTATGAAAATTCAGGTGGGATTGGGGGAAACATAACACTGGTTAACAGCCATTTTGCATCTGGTGTGTGATACATCAATTAATATGTATTTTTTGTTTTAGAATCCGAATCTCCCTTCGGAAATGCTCTGTCACGTAAGATTTTTAAGATATTTGAGGGGTTTTTATTTTCATGAATCATCACTGAAAATACTGGTTGCACTCTGTATTTGGATCCAATATATGATGGAAGAAGTTCTAAAAATAGTCACTGGATGTCAGGGCAATTTAGTTGAGGGGGAATGGTACTGCCATTGGCCGTTAGAGGTGACTCAGCTAGCCACGTTAGCCCTGCGGTTTAGTGCGTGTTGAAACTTGGATGGTGTTAGTCACTTTGTATATTTCTCTTTATTGATACCTTAGTTTGTGTTTTTGCTTTTCCTGTGTAAACTAGTGAGATGTTATGATATTTTTAGGTTATAGTTAGTACAGTGTCCTTAACGTAATGGCAAATGATAAACTTCTTGGTTGTGTAAACCACCCCGGTAACTTTTGCTATGTATGTGGTAAGTTCACTCCAAAAACCCATAGAAAGCCAATAACTGACTCAGTTAAGAAGGCTTATAAACGGTACTTTGATTGTGCTCTTGGAGATCAGGATAAACCCTTTGCACCTCATATTGTTTGTATAACCTGCATAACTACCCTTATAGAATGGATAAAAGGAAACCGCCGAGCCATGCCATTTGTTGTTCCAATGGTTTGGTGCGAGCCAAAAGATCATATGGATTGTTATTTTTGCCTGACAAATTTTGCAGGATATTCCAGTAAAACTAAACATACAATTAAATATCATAATGTTTCTTCAGTGCATATGCCTGTGCCTTATGGGGAAGGCTTACCTGTTGGTGCTTGTCACTTGCAAACCACTGCATCAGAACCATCAGAGGAAAGTTAATCAGAATATGCACAACCTTTGGAAGAGTACATCCCTGAAACTCATGACAGATCGCCTCACATCATAGAACAGAAGAAACTGAATGATTTGGCCAATGATTTGAAACTTTCTAAACACAAGCTGAACTGTTGGGTTCTAGACTACAACAATAGTACACTATAAAGATTTCAAGTTTTAGAAAAAGAAATAGCTGTTTGTCTGGATATTTTGAAATGAAAAATTCATTGTGTGTACACAAACGTGAATTGTTTGATGATGGCGTTGGGTGTTCAACATAATCCACATGAGTGGAGAATATTTATTGATTCATCTAAAGCAAGCTTAAAAGCAGTGCTATTGCAATAATGGCTACAAACTTCCATCAGTGCCTCTGGTGCATGCGGTGGACATGAGGGAAACTTATGAAAGTATGGCTTTGCTGATGGAGGGAATAAAATATAAAGATTATGACTGGTAGATATGCTGTGATTTAAAAGTTGTCACACTGCTTACAGGTTTACAGGGTGGATTCACAAAATACTGCTTTTTTTGTGCTTGTGGGACAGCCGAGACCCCAAGAACCACTACAAAGTCAAGGAATGGCCTATAAGGAATTTATACATTGCTGGAAAGGAAAATGTGAATTTACTTCATTGGTTAATCCGAGTAAAGTCATTTTGCCTCCACTTCATATAAAGTTAGGCTTGATGAAGAACTTTGTAAAAGTCCTTGATAAAGAAGGTCAGGCCTTTAATCATTTAAAAAAATTGTTTCACAAGTTGAGTGAAGCAAAGCTAAAAGAAAGTATATTTATTGGGCCACAAATTAGGGCATTGTTGAAAGATCCAACCTTTGATGCTAAAGCTTACAAATATCGAGTTGGCTGCTTGGTCCTCTTTCAAAACCATTGTTTACTGCTTTTTGGGCAACAGAAGAGACGATATATATGTTTCCATAGTGAGTGTTCTATTGGACAACTACAAGAACATGGGGTGTAGAATGTCACTAAAAATTCTCTTTTTACACTCGCATCTGGACTTTTCTCAGAAAATTGTGGTGCTGTTAGTGACGAACAGGGTGAACGCTTTCGCCAAAATATCCCGACCATGGAGCATCGTTAGCAAGGATACTGGAACCCTTCGATGATGGACGATTACTGTTGGCTACTTTTTAGGGAAACTGATGAAACACTTTACAAAAGAAAAGCATCGTCGTCCCATTTTGTCAAATAAAAATGACATTAAACTTTGTAAATATTAATATAATGGCTTAATGTGGATTATTTTAGTGCTTTTTGTTGGTTTAAATTAGTTTGTCAAAGAAAATTGACATTAAACTTTGTATATATTAATATCATTACCTAATGTGGATTATTTTAATGTTTTTTTGGTTTAAATTAGTTTGTCAAAGAAAATTGACAGTAAACTTTGTAAATATTAATATAATGGCTTAATGTGGATTATTTGAGTGCTATTTGTTGGTTTTAATTAGTTTGGCAAAGAAAATTGACATTAAACTTTGTAAATATTAATATCATGGCTTAATGTGGATTACTTTAGTGCTTTTTGTTGGTTTAAATTAGTTTTTTACGCTATCAAGAAAACAAAGGTGAGTTCTGAGGGCTATGTTTTGTTTGTATTTAAAATGGTAAATAGTTGCTAATGTCGTATTATTGTATTTGTATTAGTGCTGTGTATCTTGTAAATGTGACGTAATAGAGAGAATCTGATTTTTACACTGAATTCAGCACCCCAAAATTAGTTATATCCACCCATTTACAAACCAGATACAGAAAAAAAGTTTCAATTTGTTGACCAGTGATAATAAAGGATAGGTATTTTTTCTGGGTTTTTTTTTTAGGTTTTTTTCAGTTTGTATGGCAAAACATTATTTTGGGCCAAAGTAAATAAAATATTGCTCCATCATGTATGTTTAGTTTCTACATAAAGTAATATAAACCGTTTGTGAATATCAGTAATGGGTATTGCGTAGTTTGCCCAAAAGGTTTTCACCTAATTTTAAAAGTGTCTAGTTAGATGACACTATGAGTCTATGATGACAGATATTCAAGAATTGTTGATATCACTATGTGCAGAAAATTAAACTAAACCTATCTACTGAAGTAATATTTTATTTATTTTGGCAAAAAAATTACTTTTTGCATAAAAACTACAAAAATATGGACCTTGACTAGCACTCCATTACGTATATTTTCCCCACAATATTTGCTATCTGCCATAAGATGTCGTTAGTTCACGATATTAGTTAATTTACTTTTTTCCCCATCATATTTGTTTTTAAGATTGCCCTAGAAAAAATGAGCTTACTGTTGATGGGCTACACCTGTTTGGTTGTTTGGAATGAAGTCATTACTCCCAACACAAAAGTTGTTCAACAAGTTATTATTTTATTTATTTTTTTGCAAATTTTGGCACACGGCTACTCAGGGTCGGCGCAAGGGTTATATGCGCCCTAAGCGAGACTTAAAATTTGCCCAGAAGCTTTATTCTGTAAGATATAAATGAACTAAACCTCTTGCGTGACGTAAAGTAATTTAAAATTTCTCTTATTAATTATAATTGTAATTACTTTACATCCATTACTGTTTCCGCCTGTGGCCTGGGCCAGTTTTTTTATTCGAACCATATATTTTCCACTACCGGTTTTCTAGGCCTGTCGTAGCTTTATATGCCTTATAATCTAACTTAAGACTAGGACAGGTACAACATCCAGTCCCCGGCAGTTAATTTATCGATGTGAAAGTGTAAACCCATAGTTTCGTCAATGATACATTTTTGGCCATGCCGGGAATCAAACCCGGGACCCTTAGCTCAGTAGACAGATACGCTACCAACTGAGCTAAGGTGTAGAAACATTAATAATAATAATAATAATAATAATAATATTAATAATAATAATAATAGTAATGTGCCAAAAATACTAGTGAACATTAAATATATATATAAATTAAGTCAGAAATAAGTAGCAGCCCTCCTCCTCTTCTTCTTTATCTATATGTTCCATTCCTTTTTTCTCTTAATATTTTAGGAAGCTTTTAATTAAATATGTTCACGCTTTGGTTGCCGCATGGTCGAACGCGCTAATATCACAGTAGACTAGACTGCTGATGACGGGGAAATCTAGGTTCAAATCTCAGTTGGGTGTACTGAGGGTGGTTTTTTTCTAAATGCTTTTCTACTCTCCCTCCACGCAAATGCGGACTTACTTCTTATAAAAATAGCCTCCCTAATCCCTAAAACTATTAACGTAATTAGTAAATAAGCCTATACAACCCGAACGTGTAAGAAGACGGAGTGCAAAAAAAAGGTCGGATCTAGAAAAAAATATACCACAATTAGCGTAGCGTGGAAAGGGAAACCATTTAGTGAAAAATCAGCCTCATTTCACTCAGCCGGGATTCTAACACTGGTTTCCCCATTTCCGGTAGTCCAATATATTGCGAAAGGGACGCCTTAGGGCAAGTAGTTAACGTCACGTTAGTACGTTGGATGAAATACTAGCGCCAGACACGAACAAAGATAGGTGACCTGAATTCCTGGCTTTGTTGCGGGTCAAGGCGTAGCAGGGGTAAATTTTCTCTCAGGGGTTAGGGGGAGGCCTCGTAGAATCCTGTGTGTGACGCCCAACTATATCCTATCAACGGTAGGAGTGTAAGTGGCGGCTAGCAGAAGGGTATTATTACAAACATTGGCTGAAAGTCACTAATGTCAATCTATTCAGGAATAATCCTTATTTGTTTGGAAATATTATGTACTATATTATAAATCAAATGTCTTATCAAACGATTCTAATAAGACTTCTCTAAGGATTATTGTATAATTGGTGTTTTTGTAGCTCATTTAAAGAAAGAAATATATTAATAAAACTTTTTTTTTGCTGTTGTGGCAAGAAGAGATTTTATATTACATGAAATAATAAAATTAAAAAGTAGTATATTCACACTTGTATATTTTTATAACTGGCCATAAAAATAAATAAATATTTAACATAATCAACTTAGAGAACGAGCCATGCGAAATATTAGTTCAAAAATTATTTTATTTTGTAAACAGTGCATAAACACAACCGGCGACTGTTTGTATGACGTCATTGATCCCCCTTGTTTCAGTTGGTTTGCCATTTTAATTTATGAAGATATCGCAGTATTTCAGAAGCTCTCGTTTGAGCCCCAGACGCTGCTTCCACAAAAAAATAAAACATTCAAATGATTTTTTTTATAAGTTCGTGTTTATTCATTTAAAACGGTTAAAAGAAAAACAATTAAAAACAAATTATTTATTGTGAACGTTTTGACTTGCCAAAGGTAAAAATAACTCAACATATGATCTTGTAGATCATGTGGTTTGGCGAATGGATACATGAAAGTTTATCTTGACACTTTCGCTAGTGTCAGCTACCACCAATCTTGTCGTAAATATGGTAAAGGTGGATTCCGGTATAAAGAGTGAAGATCGCAATATACTGGATTTTCAGTGATGGGGGAGTCTAGGGTTCTAATCTAGGCTGGATGTTCCAGCAGGTGGTTTTAACACAATTTAATCACCACGGTGGTTTATCCATCTCAATTTACGCTAACGCGGGTGCATTTCCGCACATCAAAGTTAGTTCACGTGACCACTGATGCGGGTTAAGATTTCATATTTCAAGTTTATAATCAAATGCATCAATAATATTAATTTTATTTATTTGACTATTTAATTGGGAGAAGCCGTTAAAATTAATCTTTTAAAAGCCAGACAATAACATTATATTATATAAAATGTGAAATGTATTATGTTTAAGATTGAACTATTTCCAAATAATATTACCTCGCTACGAAGATATAGCATAGCATTTAATTATCTAGTTTAATTGTTTTTGTTTTTATCTTAAAACACAAATTAGATTTTTAGTAAAAAAAGGTTTGATCATGTCACACGTATAATTTTATTAGTAACCTAACCTGAAAAAAAAACAGATAAATTGGATTCAAGCCCGTAATTATATGTAAGTTGATCTTCAATACAAAAAGTTAATATAATTTAATTATCTCCAATTAAAGATAGCTGGCTGGTGCTATATATATCTTCAGTGTGAACTTTTGTTCAAATAAAATAACATCATCAAAATGGAACGAAATTTTGAAGTGATTTGTTTTCTTTTCTTCTTATCACTTTGCAATTCTGTAAGTAATGACAAAAATAATCTAGTTTGATTAAAAGACTAAAATTAATTCAATCAATAATATTTAGGTTATTTCTGTTGACATAAATTTTTTAAATGTATAAAATAATCTAGTTTCATTAAAAATCCCAAATTATTAATTCAATTAATAATATTTGCAACGTATCTCTTGATGAAATTTTTAAAAATATATATCAAAACTAAAAAAAAAAAAATCCCGTAAATAATTAGTTAAATTAATTTAATACAAAATGAGAAAAAATGCAGTGTGCTTGGAAAATATTAATTTGGGTTTAGATTATTTTAGCTCTGTTTGGTCTCAAAAGTTCGAGATTAATTGAGCTGGATCCATCTCGAACCATTGAAAACTCGAACTACGGGAATGATCGGGGAAAAGGAGAATACATTCATTTTAAAGTCCATAAATTACTTTATACATATATTTAACAACCTACTGTAAAAATATATATTTTTAATACAAACAAATAGGGGACAAGGTTTTCATGGGACATGGGTGTTATTTAATTAACTATCTCCAAAAATTGGGTATGAATGGTGTAGTTATATTAAGGAGGGATAGAAGTTTTTATAGCAAATATTTTTTGCACCAAAATAAATAAAATATTAATCCAGTTCCTCATAACGTTTCTTGAATATCTGTCAAAGGTATCCTATAATTTGATAAGAAGCATTTAGAAAGTTTCTTATCTAATGCTTGTGACATCTAATACTTATGACATATAATCAAGAACTGATGAGTTTACTATTATTAAATTAAATGTTATCAACATGAAAAATATTATATTTATTTTGCAAAATAAAAATTGTTTTCGATGAAAACTGTAAAAACACCTACCTTTTATCACGTCCCCTTCTATTCCACCTTAAGGTGAGTGTTTTTTCAGTATCAATAGCAAATAATTTTTTTTTTGCCAAAATAAATAAAGTATTATTCAAGTAGAAAAATTAGTGAAATAAATAGAAAAATTTGTTATTAAATTCCAGGACAACTTTTATATATATATATATATATATATATATGTGTGTGTGTATATATATATGTGTGTGTATATATTAAACAACAGTTGATATCACCATGTGAAGAAAATTAAGCTAAATGTTTCTACTGGAGCTATATTTTATTAATATGGCCAAAAAAACTAGTTTGCTATAAAATTGGAAAAATACTGCATTTAATTAGTGTTCCCTAAATTCCCAATTTAAATGATATTGGATGAGCACAGATTAATTTGATTATTTTATTATTTGCTTTTCCCATGACTAGGCAATCAGGCCAGGTCATATTTTGTTATATACTTTACTTCGAGTAGAAAAAACAACTCAAGGTTAAGTTAGATTGGACAGCAAGGCTATTTGTTATCGCTAGTGGGCTTCACTCTCGAGTAAAAGATAGCAGCACCACCTTTTGTACCGGACGCTATTTTTTAGCGTCAACTTTTTTCTTTTAGTGTCAGCACAAAGATTACTAAGCTGTTTGTGACAACTAATGGTACCTAACATGTTTCCTTTTAAAAAGTTCAAGGCTAGAAATAAGGTTAACATTTTTTAAATGATGGTATCCCTGACTTATCTTTATTGGTATATTTTAATTTTACAAGTAGCGGATCAAAGTATTTAAAAGAAATATTTAACCTAGCTTGATTTTAGAAAATAACTTTCATCATCTTATTTTCCTCCAGTTTGCAATGGAAAAATAATGTATGGCTTTAAGCTATATCTTTCAATGCGTACATACACAAAATATTATAATCAAAAAAATGTTATTTAAAAAAATATTAAAATATGGAAGATATATCTCGCATATCAGACAGTGAATCGTTATTAGAATTTGGCCACTAAAGAAACAATGCATCGGTAATAATAATAATAATAATAATATATATATATATATATGCATTACAACATAGTTTTTTAAATTTTATCATGGTTTGGTTGTACAAATGTGTTATATCCTATAAGCCAAATATATTTTCAACAGTTTATAAGGTAGGCCAACATTATATTAGTTTTATCTTACTCTATAACAATTTTATTTTATAAATAAATAAAATTATATGTTTTATTAAGAACGTGTCTCACTCTATCTTTACTCACATTGGGGTACGTTCCTCTAAATTATATGTCCCTTATCCTTATCTAATTAGGGTAAATGTGTGGGCAACCGGCATGGCTAGTAAAATGGATTTCACAAATTTTACGACATGCGAATGGTGGCGCGTACTATTTTCCCCATCGGGTTGCTTGTACTATTTCCGTTTCTTGTAATATTTTAACCACTTGAATAAAATAGTTGCTTCTACCACTTTCCCCACCCAATTAAAATAGTTTCTTCTACCACTTTCCCCACCCAATTAAAATAGTTGCTCCTACCACTTTACCCCACCCAATTAAAATAGTTGCTCCTACCACTTTCCCCACCCAATTAAAATATATGTGTTTGTATTATTTACACATACACAGATTAAAATAATTGTTTGCAATATTTTCCCTACTCAACTAAAATATAATTGAGTAGAATCAAATAGCCAAAGCTATTATTTATGCTTATTAGTGGGAATTACTCCATCTAGATATTATATTCTAAAAATTGAAAAATGACACCTGGACACGAGAATCGAACCCCGGAGCCCTTGTTTCATTACTCTAATGCTCTAACCAATGAGCTAACCAGGAATCTTTCAGTGCTCAGGGTCTTTCTTCACTCATATTTTAAGGCAGAGTCTATGATGGACGTGCGGAAATCGTTGGCTACAAATGTGTGATTTTATTAAGATACACGAGCTATCAGATAACGCAGCCACCTTCGACTCAGTTGTTAGAGCAATGGCGTACTGAGCCAAGGGTCCCGGGTTCGATTTCCTTGTCCAGGTTTCATTTTTCAATTTTCAAAATAAAATATAATTGCTGGTACTTTTGTAACACACTAGTTAAAATAGTTTCCTGTAATATGTTCCCCCGCTGAGTTAAAATACAGTTTTTTGTACCATTTCCACGCTGGTTAAAATAATTTATTGTAATATTTTAAACAATTTATTCAAATATTTGATTGTTCTATGTTTACAACCAGATTAAAATAGTTATTTTTACCGGTAAATAAAATTGGAGATTTTGTCTATCAGTAAGAGTCGGTTATGTTAATATTTCTATGTTAATTACCTGTTAAAGCCACAAATAAAATATAGCTTGAATCTTAAATTTAAAGTGTTATTTGAAGTGATATCAGTTGGTATTGTAGTAACGCGATATTGTCACCCATAATTGAATCTTTTATAGCATTGTAAATTACAGTTAACTACAGTATTCAGACATTTTTACAAGATTTATTATTCAACCTTAACTTAGGAAATTTCATACAATGAAAATATTGAATTAAATTTTTAAGTAACGTAACCTTCTTATAATCATAGCTTTCCTAGTTGTTACTTGCTTACTCTATGGCATTAGGAACTTGAAAGTTGCCGCAATAACAAAAGTACGTCACCTATCCGTATCTTGAGCTAGTTCTATCCAGTCCACCTCATTACACCCTAACCCTCTCTTAAGCTAGTTCTATATAGTCCACCTCATTACATCCTATCCCTATCTTGAGCTAGTTCTATCCAGTCCACCTCATTCCACCATAACCCTCTCCTGAGCTAATTCTATCTAGTCTACCTCATTACAGCCTATCTTTATCTTGAGCTAGTTCTATCCAGTCCACCTCATTACATCCTATCCCTATCTTGAGTTAATAGTTCCTTCCAGTCCACCTCATTACATCCTATCCCTATCTTGAGCTAAT
>CABFWB010000005.1:129589-155377 GCA_902151455.1 Timema bartmani
AACCGCGTCTTACTACCCGTTCAGGTTATATTATATATGCGAAAGTTTGTGTGTTTGTATGTTTGTTACTCAATCACGCCAAAACTGCTGAACGAATTCGAATGAAACTTGGTACGTAGATAGAATATGTCCTGGAATAGCATATAGAACTATTCCCAGCCTTTAATTTTACATTAATTTTACAATACTAATGTTTAAACTTTTCGTCAGGCGAAGCCACGACGGGTAACAGCTAGTTCCAGAATAAATTCCAATCTTCATGGAAAGAGATTTTTATTAAATACAAACGTAGTTTTTCGCGGTGAAGGATAAATTTCAACTCAACCAATGAAAATACTTTTTTATACCATTGCTGCAATTGAATCTTGGACCCTCAGCTAGAAATCAGCCGTTCTACCAACCGAGCTACCACAATATCTCTTTATCACCACAATATAATATGACAGGTGCAAACTATGAATTATGTCTTAAATAATTACGTGTTAGATATTAATCCTTGTAATTTTAGTCAATATTCTTAATCCAGAAATTAGTGTATTTGAACTGTAAATATATTTTTAAGTGCTAAAGATAATTTGGTGCTAAGAAAAATATATCCTGATCATGAAATGCTTGTGTCCCCCTTCAAATATTTGTCGCAAAAAAAAATTGCCCTCCCTATATTTGAACCCTGACCCCTCTGATATAGATAAGTAGATAATGACGTATTTAACATTATATAGTCCGAATTTTAAGGGGGAAAATCTTATTTGACAGTTAGCAATGCTATTATATCAATTTTCATATATTCATACGTTAGGTCATGCTATCTCCCTTTCACTTTTACACGGGTGTCGTCTGCGGGTAGTAAAAGGGGGGTACGCCCCCTCCCTAAATAACCTGATCAAATGGGACATTCTTAGTACCATAAAAGAAGCGGTTAGTCGTTTTATTTAGATAATAGAAAATTCGCGTTTGTTACCACTCATAAATAGTATTTTTTAATGACATAAAATAAATTACATTATCATTCTATTCGTGTTATTTATTTGGTATGAATAAAATGTTATTTTCTAATTTAAAATAAAAATGAACTTTTCTGTATCCCCAATAATTAAGGGCTTGCGATGCCTGTGCTAAATAACATCATTACCATAAAATAACACTAGTAATATATTAAAATGATATCATTATTTATGCTTAAAATTTATGTTTGTATTTTATAAAAGGCACTTTCTATTAGATTGGACCGTACATAACGATGTAGATACTTGACTCAAACAAATATGTGCATTGTTGTCCTATCATAATGTCAGAACCACGCGCGTGATATTGAAGGAGATAGTTTATAATTTTTTCTCCTGGTGCACAGATAAGGTAAACACTAGATCCACAGCCAAAAGGTTAAAATGACTGCTCTCAATGGGAGAGCTTTAGTCTTTCAACACGGGGGATCGCTAAGTGTAATCCCAAGTGACAACATCGAGTAGACATTTTTTTTAAAAAAAAACATTCCCTTTAAAGATGGTTTTACTAGAGAACAGACAAAAATTGCCTTTTAGTGTCAACAACCGGCTTTTATAACGCTAGATTCAGGTAGCGGTCCCACCCCTTCCTATTAACCAACCCCACAAATGAGCCTACTCAAAATATAAATTACAAAGAAAAGGTAGAATACAATGACTTTTTTTTTTTTGTTGAAGCGAATGTTTGCAAATTGTCTTAGTTGTAAAACGTTTGTGTTCGGACTACCACCCCTTTATGATGAACCATTTGAAATTAGTTGTTTCACTTGGAAGTGTTATCACTGAGAACTGCAACTATAATTCATTCACGATAGGTCTTTACCTGGATGACAGTTCAAAAATCATATGTTTAGCTTTTAGGTTACCAACACTTGTAAAAGAACACTGTTTTGTTATGAATGTTAAGTTTTTTAATTACATGTTATATTTTACATTTAAAATAACTTAAACTTAAGTTTTCTCACATTATTTCATTACTTTTAACAATTTCTTTTCACCCAATCTGAAACAATATTTTAAACATATATTAAAAGTACCTATTCTTTGTTTTGGAATGTTATCTATGATGTGTAATATAGTGCATGCATTAATACCTTTTAATAAAGGCATCGTATTTACTTGGTAAAGATAAAATACTTGTAATTTATTTTATATATGATTAACTATTTTATTATTAGTTTATTGTTTTTAGAAATATTTAACTGAATAAAATATAATCGTCTGCTGCGAGGATACACCATTTTAAACAACTTGTCCGCGTCATCATCAACCACATGGCTAATATTCGTTGGTCGCCATTTTAAAGCCATATTTGTTAGACCTTTTGTGAAAGTGCTCGGAATAATAATTATTTTAACTTGAATAGAAGGATAAATAAGCTTTGTGGACGACCTCAAATAAATATTAAGACTTTGTTTAATTTAAATATATTTCATAGAATTTATTACTGTGCGCGTTTATTATATTTTTAACTTTAAATTAAGTCTCTAGTTTGTTAGGTCCACGCCTTACTCTAACTTATAATAATTTATAACTAAGTTAAATTACCTTTTATTTTAATTATTGGGCTTCTGTATTAACGTAAAAAAACTTAATCCTAGATCATATTACTAATTATTTTAAGAATAACTTTGTGTATACAGATATTTTCTCTTTAGTTCGAATACATATTAGGCCTAATTTGGTTAATTTTAATCTTACTTTAATCTAACTTTAATCTAACTTTAAACTAACTTTAAACTTTTATCTTTTATCAAACTTAAATATAAGTTTAATCTAACTTTAATCTCACGAAATTTTATAAGGGGTTCTTTTTATTTGTGGATAGATTTGTGTGTGTTTTTTTGATAATGAGTTCCCAGGAGAAAAAAAGAAGAGAAGTTACAGATCACCAAGTCATTCAAAAATTTCAATTTCAAAATTCTTTGAGGCATAATATTGGCCTAAATTACTGTGGTTAACTATCACATTACTCTACATAACCATATGTTTTCATAACAGCTGTCCCAAGTGACAGTGGCAGATATCAGCTGTTGGCGTAGTGATATTTTATGGACTATTTTTTAGTTACTTTTTGAGCTGTCATTCAAGTAAACTTAGGTCGTGAATGGCGTATAGCACTCCCCAGTGACGGAGGACTCAACCTGGCTCAAGGAGCGCAGTGAAACCCCCGTAAGGCTGTATGTCTGGTGTATGTATACCTTGTTTGTATTCTGGTGTCAATCGTTCCTAATTTGTTCCCAGCAAAACGAACCCGGCTCAAAGACTATTCGCTTGTACAAGAACTTAGGCAACACGCTGGACATCCTCCACCCTCAGAACGGGGAGGAGGCCCAACAACTCGAAGCCCTGAAGAAACTCCTCGACAACCCGGACTTCGCCTACGACGTCCTCGGACCCGACTTCAACAGTTCCCCTTACAAGACCAAAGGCCCTTTCCTGAAGGCCGTCTTCAGCGCGTGCCTCGAATCCCCTCAAGTGAAGGCCATACCTAACCTTCACGCCACCATCAGTTATTTCCTCGACCTGGTACCGTCGTACGGGGAAGGCGCAGACCCCATCACTTTCATCGGGGAGACCCGCACGCAGAGGAGACACTTGGACATGGCAGCCCTTTTCAAAGCTTTCGATCAGAAGCTCCTTCGCAGCTACGGCTTGTGGGAACAGTACAAACAGGTCATGAACTTCTTCGCCACCAAGTTTAACGCGGCCCTCCATTTCCAAGGGTTTGACATGTTTGTATACAACACCAGAGGCGAGGTTCTGGAAGCGCTGTTTCGTCATCTCATGGGCCTTGACAACGTGTCCTTTGAAGTCAAAGACGCCATGAGCAGACTTATTCGATTCGTCCCTAAAACAGGACCGGGAGATGAGCCCGCGTTCACTATTATCAGTGACAAATAGTGATTGGATGACTAACGTTGCAGACCAACGATCATTCTGATACGCATAAGTGCCGTAAATAAGGGGGGCAAGGGTGAATTGACCCCGTAATATATTATCTTACAAGGTGAGACAGGGCTTATTAAAAACTGTGCAAGGATCTACTTATGACTCTCGCAACCAGTAACATTGAACAAGTTTGATTAGACTCAACCTTTATTAGCATAGATTAAGACTTCTTAAAATACGCATGTGTCCGACAAGGCCCTACCTAATATATTGTTTTGTGGCTATGTAGGAGAAGGTAAAAAAAAATAGTAGACTATTTAACATTAAATCTTTAATTCAAAAAAGTTCCATCGTTTTGATTAATCAAATTGTTATTCTATATTTAAAAAAAGCGTTAAAGATCAGGTTTAAATAGTTACGACTGTACAGTCGTTTGTATGAAATTTAAATTTTATTGGTTAAATATACACCGCTTTTCATAGGCTGGAACCGAGACTTTTTACTTTTCTTTTAGTTTTTCTCGACTTTTTTTTATTTAAACTTTACCAAGCCTGTTAATTTTACTCCACCCCTTTAAGTGAGTTTTATAACCAAACAGAAACAACGTGTATAACTAATTGTCGGATTGGACAATTTCATAATCTGCATTATTTCAAACCAATAAATTGTATATTGATATGTACGAGTTGTTCTTCGTTTTGAAATATTTATGTTTCCAGTTAATAAGTGCGAAATTAAATTGTATAACTTGGCAAGACAAGGAATATAATGAATATCGCGATTATATATATATTTTATTATCACCTAAGATAGTAAAAGATGAATCTATTCCGTCTATTCCTGTTCCGTGCCAAGTAATGTCCCTGTACCAATATGTGTTTTTACTCAACCTATCTTAAGGTGGTCACATTGGTCTTCTAGAAAGTATTAATCGCTGTCAGGCTATGTGACTTAAAATACAAGTCTGTGTAATTTTCTGGAATTAATAATCTATTCTGTTTAAGCTTATAATCCCTTTAGCCCTTCACCTGCAGCTGCCCTTTGTATTATCGATAAAATGAAGTGGAAAGAAAACTACGAAACTTCTTATTCTAAGGTAATGAGGAAAGCTCTCTGCTAGTTAACAAATATCTTAAAATTGTATATTGTGAACCTATAAAAAATTACTTTATTTGTTAGATGAAGGCTAAATCTATAAGAGCCATTTTTCATCAAGGTTAGTCTCTCATAACTCTGCAAATATGCTTAAGAACTCGTTGAAAATGAGCTAATGTTACATTTTCACTAAAAAAAATTCTATTTTTTTAAATTTAATTTAGCACCGCATTTTACAACCCGTTAAGGGCCATACACTTTTTTTCTATAAATCAATCTCAAACTATAGGGCTGTTATTGGAAAAGCGCCCTGTTGGAATCTTACGACTTTATTTTTACGTGAACCATATCTATAAATAACGTATCGTAGAAACAGCTATTGCATTAAAGCTGAACGTCTGCAAGGAAATTTCTCGCTTACCGATGTAGCCCTCTTAACCTGAACATAACGTTATTTTTCCATTAGCTCCCTACCCCCCACAACCCCCCCACCCCCAACTTAGACAAAAAAGTTCCTGTCCCCATGTTGATACGTTATAAATCGTTTAGAATCAATACTAAAATTATTTGCATTCATTGATCGGGAACTGAATAGTTATTAATAAATAATACAGGATGTGTTTTAATTGATTTAATTTGTGTTGAAAGCTACATATTGCAAATTAATTGTTTATTAAGAATAAATAATGTATTGCTAAACCTATTGTAATATAATATATATTAGCGAGACAATGTACAACACCAAATACTATTCAGTTATAGTAATAATATAGTGTATTTTATTCAGTGCTACATATTCAAATATCGTATGACAATCTCATCATTATAATTCGAATATTTTTTAATTTAAAATAGGCATTAACTATGCAAACCCCTTTATTTATAGGTTGTTGAGTTATTTTGATACTATTCAATTAAAATTAGTTGTTACATGTTATTTTAGTGGAGACAATAAACGATTTGCATGAAATGTTATTTCAAACGAATTTTTTTCATATGTACAGTACGTGTTAAAATATAGATTATTCCTTACATGTATTAATATTAGGTAGTAATGTATCTTTAATCAGTATTTAGTTAATTATTCAAATTTAACGTTAAATTTTTATATTATAAAAAGCCTCTTTTGTGTTATAAAAATACATAAAATTGTATGTCCTTAATCTAATCAGAATGTTTGCTGTAGGAAAATAAAAATTAAAAATAACTAAGGACATAGAGCAAATATTTCGAAAGAAAAACACGTCAAAATTATATATAATTTTAATTTCTCCAAATTAAAAATATAATAGAATATTTTTATTGCATGATGCATTTATTTATTTTTGTAAATTAATAAAATTATGTAAGTACAACATAGATGAGCTTAGTTGTAGTATTTTTTTTAAAATGTAAACCCTTAGTGCAATGATCATAAATTATTAAAACATTTTCTCTTAACATTTTTGAACAATTTTGGTTGGAATACATTAATTTGTTTGAGATTTATTATGTAAGTGGTCATATTTCCTGGCTATGAATTTAGACATGCGGGGTTAGTTCCACGTAACTTCCAAATTTTCTGTGAAGCTGTGGCTCTGGGAGGAGCTCAACTCAGCTTCATAAAGACAAATGAGGATCAACTTGAAAGAAAATGTTGTGGCTCCGGTTTATAAAACTGAGATTAATGGCTGGATGACACCTCTCTCCACAGACGTTGCCACTATCTTCACCAGCCGATGGCGGCCCCTCTGTTGGTATAGCTCGATTGCGGACTTAAGCCATGAAGTTATTATTATTGTTATTATTATTATTATTATTATTATTATTATTATTATTATATAATTACTATATACAGAGATATAAAAGGCGCTATTGCAATTTAGGATTTCCTGTTGAATATGAACACATCTAAAAATTAGAAGATGGAGGAAATTTAATTTGATGCTCTCTGCAGTAGAAAGTGGGTTTGTAATAGAGATTTTTTTTAATATATATCTGGTACCAGCAGGGAATTAAACCTGGGACCCTTAGGTTCGTAGCCATGTGTACTGACCACTATACCACGTGGCCCGTTGGTGGCTACGGTTGCATATGTATACATTTCTATAGTATATTATACCCCAATTTTCTTAATATTGAACATATCTGACAGCGGGAAAAAATTGATTTTTTTTACCGTATTCTTACGTCAAGTCATGTGATCAGCTAGGGTCACTTTTGATATAAATTGTCAATAGATATAAAATAACAGCAATAATATATTAAAATTTAATCATTGTTGACAGCAAAAAAAAAAGTGTATATTTTCTTAAGTTTTCTCCAAATCTTCTATTCGTAAGATAACCAATTAATAGTTTAACCTTAAAGCATGTATATAATTAAGGATTAAATACCGTTTCAAAGCTTCATTTTATTTGTTAGTTCCAACAGTGAGTAGTGCAACTATCAATTGATATAAAGTTTCTTGCTTCAATTCTCGGTATGGCTGAAAATTCGCTATCGGGTAATTTTTCCTAATGCTTTAAACTAATTTTTAGGACAGTACCCTGGAGTTTTGTCGTTGTGTTTGCTATCCAATTAATTACGATAATTTGCTAGTAGTGTACCAAATAGTTAAAAATTTGTTGACTGACAAATATAAAAGGTGTTAGTATATTCAAATATAGTATTGTAACAGTGGTTCATTGTGAGGTGAGATAAAATTGAAATATTATTATAATCTTCTACAAGTGAACTAAATTTGAAGTAAATTTGTTCATTAGCTCAAATTTGATTATGAAAATACAACAAACAAAGCATTTACATCAAATGAACCAATCTTTCAAAAAATAAACTCCTAAAAACACATTGACAATGTTTCTCTTGGAAGAAAAAATTTTATATAATTTAATAGAAACCTTTAAAATTTGTGGGCGAAAATTTAGTTAGAGCGTAAGCCCGTGAAACAAAGCTCAGGTTTATAGGTTGGGTTCTCAGGATAGAACAATAAGTTAAGTCTATAGAAAAACGTAAATCCATAACGCTCAGAAATTCAGGTAATATATACTAATCAAAGTACTCAGTAGAAGTGCATTAGCTTGTCAGTAGATATTATTCCTTGTCACAACTCATCACGAACTCGAACTGTGACGAACTCCTTAACTGAAATGACTAATGCTAAGAAAAAATTAAAGGTTTTCGAGTCAGTCTTGAATTGTTTTAAATATTGTATGTACAAATAATATAAATAATCACACATGGATATTGGAATCAAGCCTGGTAACTGCGGCTTAGAGAGCTTATATTCTACTAATGAGCAGACCAGGATTCATCCCACGTATACAGGGTCATTAATCGCTCATAGTTTAAGGTCGTGTAAATTATGGGTGTGTGAGATCATTTGAGTTATTCGTAGTAGATTTGTAAAATCAAGCAAAAAATTGTTTGAAAGAACCGAACGTGTGTTTCTTGAAAAAATGCACATATAATTTTAATTTTATGTCTTATTATTTTCCTATTAATGATCCCACGAAGAATGATAACTTAGCTACAACCACATCCAGCTCGTAAAAAGATAGTTCACTGAATAAAATAATTGTATCAATTTGTCCCAGTTTAGTCAAGTCAACGACTGATGCAATGTGAAATCCCTTGATTGGTATGAAATTAAACCGTGTTCAGGGCATTGACTGGCAAACACAATGAGAAGAGATCATTGGGAAGACCGAGATGCATTTGGAAGGATAGTATCAGAATGACCCGCCTCAGTGGCGTAGTTGGCTAACGCACTAGTTTCATGTTGATCCAGACTGCCTAGGACGAGCAGATCGAGGTTCGAATCTCACTCGGGTGAACTGGGGGTAATTTTTCTTAAAACTGTTTTCCATTCTCCCTCCACGCAAATGCGGGTTCCCTTCCTCTAAAATTAAACCTTCCCAATTCATAGTCCATTAGCGTAATTAGTACATTAAGTGTAAGAAGCGGTGATAAATAAAAAAAAAGCATTAAAATGGACCTGAAAGACAACGGGTGCAATGAGGTGTATTGGATAGAACTAGTTCGAGAAAGGGATATATGGCGTACTTATGTAAGTGCGGCAATGAACTTTCGAGTTCCTAATCCCATAGAGTAGGTATTGTGTTACTAATTATACTAATTCGTTACTCAAGTTGGTATTTGCACCAGGCTAAAACTGAACTGGTGAATGACCTCTCAAAGGTTACGTCACTGTCCCTTCTAAACCACCCTGTGTTTTGTAGAAATTTCGTCTTCAAACCTCGATTTATAATCTAATTACCTTTATTTCACTATATTAAATTTTTTTTGTTTATTTTTATTCATAAACTGCCAACCCACCATGTTTTTGTTTTTGTTTTTTTTAGGTGATTTTAACGGAAAGAGTTAGGAAAGTTTTCTCCTAAGCGGGAAATTATTTTAAAAAAAGAAATAACATATTTTGTGGATTGTTGAGGTTTTTGTTTTATTGACTGAGAAAAATTGTTAAAAAAAAGATAAGGATGGACTCAAGGTCATCTTAGATATATTAATTTTCTATAATTAAGCATCATTTTGGTAGCAAACCCTTGTTTAAGAGTAAGTACTAACCTTCAAGGAAGGGTGGGAGATAGTTTCGAGAAGAATATGTGAGGTATAAAACCTATTATATATAATAGTTACCAGATACGGAGATCACCAAGCTTCATTATTGGGTGAGACAAAATAATTCATCCATCATCATCCAACTATTAGAATTGTCCAGTTATATTTTATCTTTTTCAAAGAACTCAATATTTTAATCTGATATAAAGCCTAAATTAAACCTGTTATATTATCATTTCATTTCAAGGAATATTTCTGTATTAATTCATAATTTCATTATCTGTTTTGTCATCATGTTTCAAGTGTTGCTTCACAATACTTATATTAATTTTATATTAGGTAGGGTTTATTCAAAGATTTATTTTTTCACAAAAGATAACAATCACTATATAAATTTCATGGTGTCCTTGGTTTATCTATCATATTAATGTGCATGGTAAATTTAAACAGTGTAGCCCAGATATAGTTATTTTCTGTTGGTTGGATGTCCAAGCCAGGAAGAATGATCTTCTCCAGGAAGTCCTTTGGTATGAATGTCCAACAATTATTTTTTTAAAGCTTTAGGTAAAGTCCAGGGGTCCTTAGAGAAGGGGTTTTCGTATCACCACTGAGCAGTTTCTGGGGATTTACTTATTGAATAAAAAATCTACCTACCTCAGAATGTAAAAGGGAATGGTAGTTGGCGCCAAACAATATATTTAAATTAAATAAAATTCATATATTCATTCATACATAATAATAATATTTTTCCACCACAGAACATATCCTAAGTTTATTCATACGCTATTCTAGGAAACGGAAGTTGGTTTTGAAGTTGTCAAGGAGAGAAGTTTGACATTAAAGAATTGTCAGGGTGTCATTTAATTTACCGTGACTAGTGAGTTATTATAAATACTGTTTATTTCCTCCTTTTTTTAAAAAAGAGTTTGGTGAAGGTCTACGTAATTTGAACAAACTTAGGGCTCGTTGACAAAAAAAAAGTGAGTGTGAAATTTTATCTCGGCAGAACCTACATGGTTAGTCAGAACAAAAGATAAAACTCGTGAGGTTTTGTGAGAACATTTTTTAATGACGAGACCAGCCATAGGTTGGCACATAGGATAATGCGTCAAACTCATATGGTCTGGATTTACGAGACGCAAAGTTCAAGGTTCGACTCTTGGCTAGGTGTATTTTAATTAATGGTTTTTCCACTCTCCCATCACGCAAATTCTGGTATATAATCTCTAAATTCTACCTTCCTCCTCTATTCTTAATTAGTTTAATTGCATGAGAATATATCGTGTGGTTAGAAAGACAGGGAGTGAAATATTTTTTTAAAAACATAAATAGATTGCGTACTAAGAAATAAGCTACGAGCTATGAGCCAGTCACAGCTAAACTAATTAAGATTACGTAATGACAATTTAATTTTGATTTTATCAAAAGAAGATCATTTAATTCATAGAGATATTTTTATTAGTTTTTTAACATCTCTTTGTGGCAGTGTGTCGTCATGAAAAGCTTCCTTTCTAGATAGGTTTTTAATTTGGAGATGGTACGTTCGAATCCTCGATTCCTTGAATCATTGGAATCCTATGGTATTTGAAGGATTCAAGATTCATTAAAGATCTCAAAATTATCTCGAATACAAATTACCTACTATAACAATTTTAAGCAGTTGGTAAAATGAATTGTGTAGTTGGAAGGATAATAAAATAGGACAAATGTATTAAAATAATTAATTTACTTAAAAAAAATGGTATCCTTGTTGTTCGTGACGTAATATATATGACAAACGAAATAGCATTTGGTCTATTTTTTGCTCCATTTTTAATATTTTGACGTTAACTAATAAATTTTACATTTTTAAAAATCCGAATTTTTATTCCAGATTCGAAAGTAAATTTTAAATTTGAATTCTAGAAATATAGGATTCAATCCATTAATTAATGAGTGCGTATTTGAGGTAGTTATTCTTCTATACTATTTAAGCCTGAAACTTTTAAAATCATAGTTGGGACATTTTATTTAATTTTCTAAAATGAATTAAAACAGTTTGATTTAATATTTTATTAATTTAAAAATTAATATTTAGTTTTTAGGCATATTTCATGCTACGGACTATTTAAGTAGTTTTAGTATTGTAAAGTGCATTAGAATTTCTATTATCCGAGGTTCCGTATAATCCGAGAGGGAGATGCGCCCAACACACAATATCTTTCTGTATTACCGATCCGAGTAGTAATGAGTACTCAGAATAAAACATTGTTGAAAACTTGACATTCCTTGTAAGGCAATTTCCTGATTGTGTGAGTTCTCTTGAAACGTATATTCAATAAAGAAAAACTAAGAATGAAATACTTTTAAAAAAATCGATTATTTTCATTTTACCCGGTTATTTCATGCAGTTCGAGTTTTCGATATTTCAAGGTGGACCCGGTGCGAAATTTATTTTAAAATCTTGAAAATGCTAAAAATTATTTGATTTTAGAAAACTTTGGGAGAACCAAGGATAGTGTTTCAATTGGATTTTGGTTTTAATCCGTAGCTATATAATATTAATTGTAAGACTTCTATACGGAAAGCATATCATAAATATGTATAAATATTAAATAATTTACCCAAAAGTAATGCTATTAAGTTGCCTTTAAAAAGGTCGTTTATTTTGGGACAGTCTGTGAGCAGTAGTACCCACTCATTACACCTGCCTTTGAAATGGTTTTTTTTAGATAAATAGGCGATTTTTATCAATGCAAAATTAGTGAAAGTCTAACCATATTTGTGATGGACCAATTTAATTTTGTCACTACTATTCCAGTTTTGATATATATATATAATTTATTTTTTATTATTATTATTCGTAAGTGATTGGTTAGAGATTCCAGACGCGAATATTCCTATTTTATTGAAGAAATATCAATTATTGTGTTTGAAATATACTTTTTATCTATGCAAACAAATACTTCAATATATATTAAAATAATTAATTTCCAAAAAATTTCCATTAACTAGGAAGTGTAATCACGACACAGACCTGACCTTACATCAGCTATGTGATAAGTACATACGTAACCTCGAAAGGTAAAAGGTTTCATGTTGTGTGAATTTAATTAATGTTTTTATCACTCCGTTGATAAGTGTTTCTAATCATTTGGCGCGTGTCTGAATACATCACAAAGCTTCTAATAAGGTTCGCAGCAGATGAACCATTTTAGTACATACATGTTAAAAGATGTATTTTTTTAACATCTAGAAAAAAACGTCAAGATTCAAAATATCAAAAAAAAAAAAATCTTTGAATTTCCTAGATCAATGTAAAAAATAATGTGGCAATTTTAATAAAATAATATTTATATTAGTGTAAATGATAGTAAACTATATGTGTATAGACTATAGAATGATTATAAACTACCGTGTGTGCAAACTTTGTGGATATAAGCAACCTGAGGGTGTTAACTATGTCTGAATATTTATTTTTTTACTCGCTCAAAGTCTTACTACCCGTCCAGGATAAACGCATATTTACACTAATGAAATAGGTAAGAAGAATGTAGAGTTTAGAGAAAATGTATCAGCTTTATCATGTAGGAAAAGTGCGAGGCCGTTTAGGGAAAAAAACACCCTCAGGAAATCCGGCCGGTAATAAAACCCGGACCGGAAAACTAGACCAGACGAGACTGGCGCCTTAGTTTGTGTGATCATAGGTGAGATTGTATAAAATGGCAAAATGACTGTGAGTTTAATACAGTAAGAAGCCCTTTATTCATATATAATGTTAAATAATAAATATATAATAATCATGGTAATATTAATTAACTATCCATACAATACAAGAGAATGTATACTAAGCATTCGATATAATCTCATTTCAACTATCTATAACAATTCCAGTTATATTAATAATCAATATAATACAATAGAACACGCTTCGGTGGTCGTACGGTCTAAGGCGTAACCCTCGCAAAAGATTAGACTGCCAAAAAAGGATAGATCAGGGTTCGATCCAGGTCGGGTTTACTGAGGGTTTTTTCCTCAATTGTTTTCCACTCTCCCTCCCCACGCAAATTCAGGTACACTTATTTTCAAATTCAACCTTCGTAATCCCTAACACTCCGTGTATACTTCCTTTAAATTCAATCTTCCTCATCCCTAATTCATAAACGTACTTAGTAAATACGCGTATAGCCTGAACAAGTAGTAAGACACGATGCTTTAAAAGTAAAAATAAAAGTTGGGGTTATTAGGGGACTAAAACAAGGTCATTTTTTTTTTTTTTTTTGCAATGTTTATAACACTTTTTTTTTGTCAAAATAAATCAAATATTTCTCTAGTGGATACGTTTAGTTTAATTTTGTAAACATAATAATCTCAAAAGTTTTTGAATATTTGACATAGGAAAAGGGGTATTTTAACAGAAACTTTTTAAAGGAAGAGAAAATTTCCTGGTCAAACTACGCATTTCCCATTACAAAAAAAAATCAAGAATTAGTTTACTACGATACGTTCAAAATCAAACCAAACGTAATCTTTCTAAGCGATATTTTATTTGTTTTTGTTAAAAAGGGTTTTTTTTTTATCTAAATACATTTTAAAAATTACGGACTTTAACCAGGTTTTCCTTCCCACCCCACCTTTAACTCCTCTTCTGCTCGGTTTTTTTAGTTGACATCACCCTCTCTTTATTTAATGTTGTCTAACGCCGGGAGTAGGCGATTCATGTAAAATACGTCTTATTGACCTTTCCACCAATCGTAGGTCCCATCGTGAAAATTTTATTGACGTTTCATCCTTTTATTCTCGTCTCACTTTTACGTTGATTACGTTCCGTGGTGATGTTAGGTGACAGGCTGATTGTTTTAGACTTTTAGTAATATATTTGCTGCTATTTCTCAGATGGAACATATCTGTGTCTTTCAAATTGCTTCAAACTGTAGGGATAAACTACTGTGTTTACGTTTGTCTTCGTGGGGATGGAACCTTAGAATCTTTGACTACTTCGAATCCTTTAAGAATATTCGAGATTCGAGAACATATCGGATTATATATGTTTTTATTAAATCCCATTTTGAATTGATAGTTGTTGGATCGGACCTGACATACAGTGCTTGATTTGAATTTGTGTAGGCCTCGGGGCGATAAATAGTTTATTAGAGACGCCAACATTACACAAATATTTTTCTTTGTAACGTTTTGACGATATTTCTTTTTTTTTATTTTTTTCTTTTTTTTTATAAAATTAACTTTTAAAATCCAAGATTGTTATTACAATAAATTAGCTTTGCTTAAAAGAACAACAACAAAAATTCGTTCTTGCCAAAACCTTGATCAACTCAGAAAAAGAATACGCTACCAAAATGTACCCTAATGCTGTGTTTACACCACGGTTGTATAAACAGGTCAAGAAACTCTAGTGGTGGGGATGACTAAAATAATGAAGCCATTTTTTTTATAGTTCTATATGAACCCACTAGAATCGCTGCGATCTAAGGATATAATATGTCTGCGTTTCAAAAATTTCCCGTGGCGCCACGGGATTTCTAATTTTCACGGGAAATACAATCATACCTGACATCTGTGGGACACCTCACGAACTACTAGCTCGAGGTAGTTCACAGTTTAAACATTTTATCACGCTACAATAATTCTTTCAATCATGTTATCGAATGTTAGTAAAGGTTTTTACTCACCGTACGTTTGTATATCTTACTACTTTTGGCTACGTCAGTAATTATTATCAAATAATAATAAAAAATTAGCTTATAGTCTTATTCGCCAGTATCACCTTTATACTACGAGGAACGTTTGCAACTGAAACCTGTAACTCACAACAGAAAATATCAGCTTAAACTCCCAAACTAGCTAAACGCTTGTGTTTAGTTTAGTTGGTGCAAGAGTAAGGCAACAGCCGAAAGGCGTTACTTCAATATTTGAAATGATTAAAGGGGGTCTGGTGGTCAAAGGTCCTGGCGCTTTCATATTTTTCTGTAAAGCAGTGGGTCTGGAACGTGGTCAAACTCGGCCCCGTGAGAACAACTGATGAGCTACTTGAATGAGTACCCGTCATTTGGCCTATAGGGTAGGCCAAATGACTTTAGGCCAAACAACTTTAGGCTAAATGACTTTTTGTAAAATTAATTTTAAGGCTATTTATTTATAGTGTGTTTATGTTGTCTTTGGAAACATTCATTATGATTTGTAGTGATGTTATTAGATGGCGAGGTGTGAAATATTTAATTAAATAGTATATACTACAGTTTCCAAATACATTTGTCTTCTTTCAATTTACTATTGCCCAAGATATAGCAGCACGTCCGTTACCCTGTAGTACCAATTTTGTATGTTGAACTTTCTGCAATGCCAAAGTTTTGTACTATTTTTGTACTGTTTTGTACCACAAATAAAGTTTTGTACCCATACCGTTTTTGAGCAATTAACGTATAAATGTGGCCACTCCATTTTAATAATTTTGTTTAATTTAAATGAATTTTTTTCAAAGCCAATTTTTTAAATAGTTTTGTATCCGTACTCTTTTAGAGTAATTAGCATATAAATGTGGTCACTCCATTTATATAATTTTGTATTATTTTGAATTTTGGCAATTTTTCAATGCTAAAGATTTTAATTAGTTTTTGTACTGGTTTTAATTATAAAGAATAAGTTATGTACCCCTTACTGTTTTGAGTAATTATCCATGTTAATAATTTTGTATTATTTTGAATTGAAAAATTGATATTTTTCGAGTTATTTTGAAATTTTGTGAAGTGTCCAGCAATTTTGTAGTATTGAAGTACACGAGACACCATTTAAATCTACATATTTATATGATCGGGTCTTGTGAACTTTTTTATGTACGTTAATTCGAGCCATTCCTCTTACCATATATGTTGACTACAGAAGAGCCAGTTAAAGCTAAAGTTTTTATCCGATCGTAACATGTAAACTCTCTTAAGGTAGATAATTCCAAGGTCTTCCTTTTATAAAGAGAAAATTTATATGAAAAATCAATATTTTTCGAGTTATTTTGAATTTTTGTCAAGTGTCTAGCAATTTTGTAGTATTGAAATACACGAGACACCATTTAAATCTACAATTTTATCTGTTCGGGTCTTGTGAACTTTTTTATTTATGTTTATTCGAGACCTTCCTCTTACCATATACGTTTATTACAGAATAGCCAGATACATTTAAGGTTTTTATCCATTCGTAACATGTAAATCTCTTTAGGTAGGTAATTCTAAGGCCTTCCTTTTATAAAGAAAAATTTTGTATGAAAAATCCATATCTTTCGAGTTATTTTTAATTTTTGTGAAGTGTCCAGCAATTTTGTAGTATTGAAGTACACGAGACACCATTTAAATCTACATATTTATATGATCGGGTCTTGTGAACTTTTTAATGTACGTTAATTCGAGCCCTTCCTCTTACCATATACGTTTATTACAGAATAGCTAGGTACAGTTAAAGTTTTTATTCTATCGTAACATGTAACCTCTCTTTAGGTAGGTGATTCCAAGGCCTTCCTTTTATAAAGAGAAATTTTGTATGAAAAATCGATATTTTTCAAGTTATCTTGAATTTTTGTGAAGTGTCTAGCAATTTTGTAGTATTGAAATACACGAGACACTATTCAAATCTACATATTGATCTGATCGGGTCTTGTGCACTTTTTTATTTACTTTAATTCGAGCCCTGCCTCTTGCCATATACGTTGATTACAGAATAGCCAGGTACAGCTAAATTTTTTATCCGATCGTAACATGCAAACTCTCTTAAGGTAGGTAATTCCAAGGCCTTCCTTTTATAAAGAGAAATTTTGTATGAAAAAACTATATTTTTCAAGTTATTTTGAATTTTTGTGAAGTGTCTAGCAATTTTGTAGTATTGAAATACACGAGACACCATTTAAATCTACAAATTTATCTGATCGGGTTTGGTGAACTTTTTTATGTACGTTAATTTGAGCCCTTCCTCTTACCATATACGTTTATTACAGAATAGCCAGGTACAGTTAAAGTTTTTATCCGATCGTAACATGCAAACTCTCTTTAGGTAGGTAATTCCAAATCCTTCCATTTATAAAGGGAAATTTTGTAGTAGCCCATATGCAAAACTTGTTAACTCCACTTGAAATAATTTTTGGATAATCGCAAAAAACTTATAACAACCTTCCTGGCAATGATAAATTACTTTACTACTACTTTAGTTTGTTGTGCTGATCACATGACACCCTCTATCTGTAAATGTTTTCACTATTATTACCAACAGATGGTCGCTCGGTCAATATCTAGCTCGATTGTGGGCTGACACCATGGAGTGTGTTACACGTACTCTAGAACAAAGGTGTCGCTACAGTAGTGTTTAATTCTTGAGGGAAACAAACAAAACCATTTTCATTTTAAATCAGAAAATTAAAATTATTTTTTTATGTTCTCCCTTTTGTGTTTTTTGGTTTCCTCTTTTAGGAACTTGTGTCGTGCATTTCACACTCCTTCCTGATATGTTTCGATAGAATGAAACCTAGGTCAGGGGATTGGGCAGTAACGACCAATTTTCTTTAAGAGCCAGCCATTACCTCCTTGTCCAATGGTAGCAATGTAAAGTGTGAACTGTATTCTTCTTTTCCTTGTAAAAGCCATATTGTGTTCGTCCCTTGTATATGTTTCTATCCACCTTTCCTGTACCTTCTTCCAAATATAATACAATTACCTCATAAAGTGAAAGGAGGTTTTTCTTATAGTGATACCAAATAAATAACAAATTAATATAATAGTATAATTCATTTTGTAAGTCGTATACAAAAGTTATGCTTAGTCAATTATGCATTGCTCAAAAATTTTATTTTCAATTTTCTGAACAAAATAATTCACTATTTCATTTACATTACTAAGACTGTCCCATTTGAGGAGATTATAAGGGGAAATCTTTAAAAGATATTCTCCTCTTGGAAGCTATTTGAAGTTTTTATTTAATGGTAATTGGTGTTCAACGCTTATTTCATCCACACACTTTCTCCAGCATACTTAAAAAATTGGAAGATTATTTAATTTACTGTTCAACATGTTTGTAAGCTAGATTTGGCCTATACATTCTCCGCTGCACAGAAACTAAAAATGCATTAAAAATAATAAATATCATAGCAATAGATATGGAATTAAAGACACACTTTCTTTAAGCACACAAACAAAGATATCAATTAGAAAGTATTTAAAATAGTATATATGTACTTTAATGGAATGGTAACATTTACAAAAATACATACATGTGCACATAAAGAGTTCATCTTGTGTGTAGTAAATAATCAAGACACTCTTTTTCAAGTTTTTTTTCTATGATAGATGTGTACATTTTTAAGAACCAAGATCATTACTACTATAATTTAATAACTTAATATGTACATGGTTTTCACACTATAGATTCGATTAAACATATTTTATAGTTTACAACATTAGTTCAAATATATGCCATAGCTTACTTAAAACTTAATTGTGTACATGTCTAGTTATTATATAATTAAATAACGTGTTTATGTGCTATTATATACAAAAATTCTTATAAGCTACATTAAGATAACACAAGACATTTTAACAATATGTATCACAGTTTCTTTACGAGCACCTAGCTTAAGTACTGAATAATATAACTAACTTGTAGATTGAAATAAGAATGTTGACATGATTCATGTGTGTATTTGATATTTGAAAGAAAAATTCAATGAAACACTAAAATAATGACACATTTAACTATGTTAAACCAATTTTAAATCCTTTAGGTGTCAGTTTAAGTTTAATTTAAAATATAGGATTATTTTAAATATCATCAAGGCAATAGAAATCAAACGATAGATAAGTGACTTTTACAATTAAAACAAACCAAACGTTGTGTCATATATAGACTTTGCACAGTGCTAATTACATACAATAATTTACAACACCTCTCTAATATAATATTTTATAATATCGTTTTTTCACATGATATATTTTCACTTTTACATCTATGTTCAAGGACTTTAAAAACTATTTATACAATACAAACTTTTGGTCCCTTTGAAATGTAATACTTTTTCTTTGGACTTGTCCTTTAATATGAAAAATATATATTTTTCTCAGCTACTTGCCCCTAAGAATATTATTTTACTTGTCTCATAAAGTGATAAGGTAAATTGTAAAAGCTAATTACATTTATTTTTATACAATTGAGCAAACCAAAAAATAAAGCATATGATGTGAGTATTGTACCAACATGTAGAGATTTCAGAGTATGCCATACACCACTTGTATTTATACCAGGGAGTCAAATCGGAACCAGAACCGAAAATCAAAACTAACATTTATTTTTAATGAATCGGAACCGAAACAGGAACCCAAAAGAGCAAATTGTCTTAAGAACAAGAACCGGAATCAATATGTTTTTAGGTTAGTAAACGTTCTTATCGGTTCTTAAAGGTATTTAAGTTTTATTTAAAAAAATATAATTGCATTTTATACCCTTCTTTCTAATAATGGAAATTGATAAACATAAAGAAAATGGGAAAATAAACTAATAAGAGTAAATTTAATGAAGAAAGCCCACCTTGGTAAATAGAGGGGGGAAATGTGGGAGGAATCTAATGCACAAAGGTGACATCTTCTTCCTTTCTTCTGTCCTCTATAGTGGAAGTGGTCACACACACATTTAAACACAAATAGAGTAATAATTTGGAATATTCCCTCTTCTCTCTTTGTGTTTGATAAAGGCGACAATGCCAAAATATTACTCTATTTGTGTTTAATTGTGTGCGTGACCACTTCTACTATGGAAGAAAGGAAGAAGATATCACCATTGTGCATTGGATTCTTCCCACGTTTTTCCTCTTTCCCTAGGTGGTCTCTCTTCAGTAAATTTACTCTTTATTAGTTTATTTTCCCATTTTCTTTATTTTTATCAATTTCCATTATTATAAAATTATTTAGCCATTGGGCCACCTCATTTTTAAACATACCCTTTTTTCTAGAACTTAATTTTATTTTGAAAACAATTTTTTTTATTTCTCGGGAATTTTTTTGTGTGAGTAGGATGTATTTATTTTCCAAGGGATTATAGAAATATCACCGCGCACGTATCATTAAGCAATAATGAATTCAGATTGTGAGGGATGATTAATAACACTGTGTAGGATTTTCTTATTTTACTCTTTAGGTTATTGAGCTTAGTAAGATATATTTAGCTTTGAGTGACCGCAAACATATCAAAGAAATGAGAAACTGCCCAGTTGTACAAGAAGTCTAAACTAAATAAGAAATTTAATTAAAAGTGTTGTTTCTAAAATGCACCCCTTCCTTCCTACAATCTTTTTGATTTAAAAAAATCAATCTATAATAAATTAAAAACAAGAAAGAATCAATGTTTTATTTTACAATATTATTCTTTGAAAATCATAAATTATCAATTAACTACAATGACATCCGCAGGCTGAAGGTTACCATTTTTTTAAACTCATCAATAATGTCATCCACGGCTGTATCCAAAACCAGCCTTTGTTTGATGAATAAGACCTTCTGTAGTTGAACCTTTAAAATTTTGTATGAAGAAGAGGAAACAAAACCGATAAATATTTCAGTTTGACTCCCTGATTTATACATCATTATTTGAATGATTTCTTTAACCATTCGAATAAACTTTATCATTATGTGCTATTGTCAAAATCATGTTTTATTATTACAATGATCCCATAGTTGATTAGACCCCTCTTAAATCATTTTTGAGGAAAAAAAAGTCATCAAGTTAAAAGTTCCTTTGAGATTGTATTTTGAAATGTTAATATTTATAAATTACATTACTCATACCAATCATTTAAGAACGTTATTAATTTATATAGAATCCATTGCTCCGCCAGTCAGCTTTGTGGCATATAAGTTTAAAACCTGAAAGAAAGAAAAAATATATTAAGTTTACTATTTCCAATAAAGTGTTAACAAAGTGAAAAATAATGTTTTAAAATACTTCATTATATGTTCCAGCTATTAATTTATTTTAAACAAACACATATTTTCAAATAATATTCCAATGAAATGATTGAGTAGATATAAAAAAAAACACCCAGACAGGGATTTGAACCCTGGTCCTCTGGCTTATGGGCCAGCAAAGGTGTATTTCTTAAATTTTAACTTAAGGTCAAGATTTGTCTCAAACAGGAGAGAGACTATATCTAGCAATTATTTTCTTCTCTGTAAAAGTACATTATCTGACCTGGTAGATAAAAGCATATTGTTCTTTGGTTTGAACAGCCCCAGCTCTGTCCCTTCTCAGTCGAGACACGCAGCGAGGGATGTCCACCATGCGAGTCTGCTCAAACTCTCGAATACACAGGTCACAGGACATCACCTAAAACATAGAAGTAGCACGGTCAATACAAAGTGAAGGATATCAAGAATATATTAACATAAGTAATTTAAACCGTCAGGGTTGTATACACTAGTACAGGGAAAATATCTTTATATATAATTTGATAAGCCTGATTCCAGTAATAGAGATTACAAAGAAATGTCTGGACAGATTTTGACAAACGACCACTCATTTTAACGATTAGGAGTCCAGGATGTTGAGAAAAATAGTAGTTTTCCACGAAAACCCGATTTTAAAAGAGAATTTTCAGTTTTTCATTTTTTGTTTAGTTACCATGGAAACCGTTATTTGCTGCATGTCTGTAAATCTCTAAATTAAATATATCTCTTTGGCTAAATAATAATAACTCAATCTTTATTTGTTGGTCCAAACACATCAAAAAAAAAAACACCCAGACAGGGATTTGAACCCTGGTCCTCTGGCTTATGGGCCAGCAAAGGTGTATTTCTTAAATTTTAACTTAAGGTCAAGATTTGTCTCAAACAGGAGAGAGACTATATCTAGCAATTATTTTCTTCTCTGTAAAAGTACATTATCTGACCTGGTAGATAAAAGCATATTGTTCTTTGGTTTGAACAGCCCCAGCTCTGTCCCTTCTCAGTCGAGACACGCAGCGAGGGATGTCCACCATGCGAGTCTGCTCAAACTCTCGAATACACAGGTCACAGGACATCACCTAAAACATAGAAGTAGCACGGTCAATACAAAGTGAAGGATATCAAGAATATATTAACATAAGTAATTTAAACCGTCAGGGTTGTATACACTAGTACAGGGAAAATATCTTTATATATAATTTGATAAGCCTGATTCCAGTAATAGAGATTACAAAGAAATGTCTGGACAGATTTTGACAAACGACCACTCATTTTAACGATTAGGAGTCCAGGATGTTGAGAAAAATAGTAGTTTTCCACGAAAACCCGATTTTAAAAGAGAATTTTCAGTTTTTCATTTTTTGTTTAGTTACCATGGAAACCGTTATTTGCTGCATGTCTGTAAATCTCTAAATTAAATATATCTCTTTGGCTAAATAATAATAACTCAATCTTTATTTGTTGGTCCAAACACATCACAGTTTTCTCTTTGGATGAATATTTCTCTTTGGATGCTGGTCATAACACATCTAAATTGAGATGCCTAAACTGGGGAAACATTTATTTTTTATTGGAATGTTTTTATCATTAATTCACATTTTAATCAATAATATTGAGCATAGTTTGAAAATTAAAAGGTTAAGTTGTTAAGTTCGTGAGAATATTGGCTACCTTATGTTTCGCACATGATAAAATTATGTTTAGATATGTTTCAGTAGGTAATATAAGCTCAAAACTGATACAATAATCTTGAATAATGTTTAAAAATAGCCATTTTAACTATTAAAGTATGAGTTTTGGTATTCATTTTTTTCAAATAATGGTTTTTGATGTTCATTTTTGCAAATAGTCACACAATACAAATGCATAAGTTAAGCTATGTCTTAATTTTACTGCTTAATTTTGAGGATATGATATTTAAAAGAGTAACCTTTTGTGTACCGCATGTATATTTTCACATTCTTACAAATACACTAAGTTCAGTTATGTTTCCATGTTGATGCTTAATTTTGAGGGAATGATATTTAAAATAACCGTAATGTTTTGTGTACCACATCTATATTTTCACATTCTCTCTTTCTATCGGACTATCTCTTTATTTCTCTCTCTCTCTCTCCCCTCACATACACTATCTATCTTAAGCTCACTCTCAAATGCTCCCTTTCTCAAATGTTCTATCTCAATCTCACTCTCCCAATTACTCTCTCTAAATCCCTCCCTCAAACAGACAATATGCCTCAAAATATGATTTATGAATACAGCTTCCACTACTGCACTTGTTGACACACTCGTCATTCTACTACTGTACGCAAAGAAACAAACCGCTTTCCTTGGAGGATCAAACAAGCGTCAATATTCCTTAAAATAAAACTAAACTTACTTTAAATTCGTTAGAAATACATTATTTGTAATAGAGTGCCCATAATTATATCAAGAAACAGTAAATATCGGTTAAAACAAACTAATAAATAAGATTTTAACAGTATTAAATGTACGATTGTACACCAATCACGATAGTAAACTCATGCGCTAATACTCGTTTAGGCATACGGTGCTTCCCTTTCCCCGATGACGGCCGGACAGAACAGGAAACAAACAATTGACGAAATAAAGAGAGAGCGAGACCAGCTGGCTGGCCGGTCAGTCTGAGAAAAAACGGCTTAGAGCTGCGACCTCAACTCAGTATACTTGTTGGAGAGGGTTCTATAATAATAATAATAATTTGTTTTAACTTCACTTTCCTCTTATTTTCTTTTTTCCCTCTTTAATTTCACTTGCTTCCATTGAATAAACACCACTGATTTGTACAATCATTATTTGTGTACATCACCATGAAATCCATGATCTGTGTATAGTTGTATATGGATAGACACGCTTTGGTCGTTGGGGGCTTCGCCCCCAGTGAGTTTTATTTGCAAGTGGATGTAAACTAATGTAATTCCAGCGTTGTTTTGAACGTAACAACTTAAATTTACCGGTATTGTATTGTATTTTTCATTCATTATTTTAGTTTCTCCATACTTATAGAGCAGCTAGAATTAACAAATTTGGCTCGCTTATGGCAATTGGATGTCCCAATATGCCTGCCAAATTTTATTATTCTTGCTGTACCATAAGTGTGTCAGAAAATTAAACAATGTGTGGAAAATGTGCAAAATTTACCTAAAATCAAAAATCTAGCTCTATCTAAGGTATAACTGGTGGAGATACGACAAAAATTAATAGGACCAAACTTGTGGATCTCGCCAAATCCGTAGCTGCTGGTGCAATTCGTTTTTTGATAGGTCTTACCATTTAGTCACAAGAGTCCTCCAAAGAAAGGTCCGCACTGACTTTAAAGTTGCTCCGCCATTTTGAATTTTTTTGGGGGGTTAAAAATTAAAATTTTTAACTTTTTGGAATTTTCCCATCAGTTACAGGCTAGAAGCTATAAGTTTGCCAAATTTCAAGTTCCTAGCTCATCTGGAAGTGGGTAAACATTAATGTCAGTGAGTGAGTGAGTTAGTCAGTCAGCCATGTGGCTTAAATTAGTATAATAAGATATATTTTGTCTTTGGTTAAAAGTAAACTAATTTTTACTTGAGTGTTTTGGTGCAACAAATAGATAGAGAGATGAAAGAGGGGTTATTTTAAAGTTCTCCTCGTGGTTTGAAGGGGGGAAATAAATGTTTTGATTCAAATTAGACACCAAAAGATCTATGTAAAGTTTATAGACTTTGACGAGTAGACTTTTAGTTAGAAAGTCGAGTGAATGCTTTTTATAAAGATATTTTCCCAATAAAAAATTTAGAAGACATTTTAGTTCAATAATCTGCAGAAATTGCTGCAACGATCCACTAGTATTTTATATATTCAAATAAACATAATTTAACTAAATATTTGAATAAACATATCACAAACTATTGGATGTTAAGCTATGCTTTGATATAAAACAAATAAACTTCTCTCATCTTACTTCCTGTTCCAATTATACACATACATGATAATTAGTAATATACCCGCCTTTGCTTGGAAGGAAAGTGGAAAACCATTTAGGAAAAACCATCTTTGGTATGCTCAACCAGGATTTGAACCCGGATCTCCCTGTCATCAGCAGGCCAGTCTGACACAATAGTGACGTCTTAGACCATTCGGCCACACATTCACAGATACATGAATTTAAATTTTTGGAAATATTCCTTTGTCATATTATGAAAGATAGAAAAACCTGACAAATAAATTGGTGGCTACAGCTTTTTTTTTTTACTTTTTACATCAACGTTTTCAAATATGTGCCA
>CABFWB010000005.1:155560-215284 GCA_902151455.1 Timema bartmani
GGGGGGGGGGGGGTGCGGACCGCACCTGGTTACACATTAGAGGGAGTGACATCAAAATGATTGTCTATACAAATTTTGTGTAGTGTATCGGCAGAAATTCATTATTTAAAAAAGATATCCCCTTAGTTAGCTATAACCCTAAAAATATTTGTCATAAACACAGCTTGCATGTACTGTATCAATATATCTATAAGGACAACTCTCTGCTAATTAACTATTTAAACCTTCTAATGTGCATGTGCTCCAGTAAGAGTTGTCTTTATTACCCAATTACAATGGACGCTTTGAATTTTGTATGCATGCGCTGTTGTTTTCATAGTCGCTGTTTGTCAAATTTTCTGGTATTTTAGCTATGATATTTTGAGTATACATTATACATTTATCTACAACATCTACATTATTTGGGTCGTTGTTGATTATGCAAATCCATTAAGTTATCTCATGTAATAGAAAAGTTTAACAAGTTAAAATTAACATAAGTTTGATTTAGTTCCTAAATGTTTTTTACTTGGAATTCTATTGTTTTCCTGTCGAATTTACATTCTAACCACATGAAACAATTTCAATTTAAATATATTTTGGTTATGCATATGATATTGTAATTTAAAAGGTGTAATTTAAATTTTGCAAGTTGTTTACATCACTACTATTGCCATTACTTTCAGTGATACATGGGAATTACGATTTACGAGTAACATTAGTACAAAAAACATTACAAATAATTCTGTATGGTCTGGTATGAGATGAGGTTCATGGTTATGGCACCATGAGCTACCGCACTGGGTGACACCAACCCTAGATACGTCACCAACCTATCATTTACAATACATTATTTTACATTTTTTCAACATTGTTTTAATAAATTTCTAAGTCACTAGGCCACTATTCATTTTTTATAAAATACTGTTGAAAGTATTGAACTTAAATCAAAATTATAAGGATTATGCTAAAGTGCTATATATTGCAAGTGGGAACTTTAGAATTGTAGGCTCAAATATAAATACAATTCACACTCCTTGGAAGTAAATCTTATTCCAGTTATACATTAAAGGTATTGCCTCAATGATGTCACAAATTACTTCAATGATAAAATTAATGATTAGGACACAATATCATTTTCAAAAACTACAAGTAGCCAAGTTCAGTGTGTGAGCCCTTTTCCAGTGAATTATTTTAAGATTGTTACCGTACCTGCAATAAAAAAAAAGTTTAATAACGTATTCTCATAGTAAAAATTATACGTTAGAGAAGATTAAAGTCCTTACAAATACCGCAGCAAATTTATATCATTTTTGAACACTTCCCAATGAAAAAAAAGCTGTTGGCTTTAAATATATATTTTAGGTTAAAATGTATATTAACATTGAAAAAAGTGTCATGCTCAATCCAATAAAAAGCAAACGTTAACACTATAATTTGATTTTTCAATATTTATTCCAAGTGAAATATATCTATATTATATATATATTATGTTCTTACCAAGATAGGCTCCTTAAATATAAATAAAATCACAGACTAATGTTAAAATAGAATTTAAATCTAAATAATCGGCCATGGACTAAACATTTCACATTTGGATGACCTCTTGGGCTGGTAGTTATAATTTTTAAGTGTGTAGGCCCCTAATCATATATATTTAAGTTACATTAATGCTAATAACTGGGTACTCGCTTCGGTGGTTAAAGGGTCCAAATTATCACTATCAAAATATACTGGACTGCTGATGATGAGTAGATTGAGGTTCGAACCCAGGTCAAGTGTATTAAGAATTATTTTTTTCTAAATGGTTCTTCACTCTCTCCAAGCAAATGCAGGTACTCTTCCTCTAAATCCAACCTTTTTTATTCCTAGCATCTTAACGTAATTAGTACATGATATGCATACAACCCAAATGGGTAGTGAAAGCCAGTGACATAAGAAAAATATTGGGGGAAGATGGGTTATCTAATCCTTAGGTAAATACAGTATACTATTCTTGCATTTATTTTAGTGGGTACACCTTGTCCTACTACCCTCTTTTCATTGTTATTAATATGTAAATAAAAGTACAAAATAGAATTAGTAATTACACCTAATTTATCTCGTGCAGTTATTGGAAGTATTCCAAACAAAACCAGAGGTGTATTGTTCTTACCGTGCCAGTCCTACCGGTGCCAGGACTGCAGTGTACCACGGTGGGACCCGAGTGGCTCTTGACATAGGAACGAGCTTCTATAAGGAACGCGATGAGTGAGTTGGCCTCCTCCGGCACCCCTTGAGGGGGCCAGCCCAAGTACCACAGGTGAGTCACTTCTCTCCATGTGTTGGTCTCCATGTTCTGAAATGTCGACAGACAAACATTTAACCTTTTGTAACAATTTTATTTCTTTCATAATTGGGCTCTAGTGCCAGTATGTCTGGGTGAAAATAATGGTATTAAAATTGGTTTACGATTAAGGCTGTGCTTACTATATTTTTTTCTAATATTTTATATACAAATTACTCTGAAGATTATACACAAATTGTTGGTGGCCATTTAAAAAAATCTGTGTTCACATAAACAATGTCAACATGTTTATTACTAATTGTTATATTACTTAAACTTTATGATTTCAGTAAAAACACAAATTTATTGTGGAAGGGACATAAAGTTATTTGTTGGTGAATGTTGTAAATAGGTTAGAAATGGTAATACAACCCTAACTACTAATGAATTGCACCTTTTACATCTATACATTATTTGAAAGAAGGTACAGGAATGATGGATGGAAACATATAAGAGGGACTGAATACAATATGGCTTTTACAATGAAAAGAAGATAACAGTTCACACTTTACATTGCTGTCATTAGTCACAGAAAAGACACAGAAAAAAATCAATCACTACCCCCAATCCCCAACCTAGATATCATTTTATCAGAATTCATAAGAAGAGAGTGTGAAATGGCGCAATACAACTTCCTAACAAAGAAAACAAAAAAAAAACATAAAAAAGAGAGAAAAAAGAAATTTGTGTCTTATTATTCTTTACAAATTTCCTTTTTCTCCTTTTTGTTTAGAAATGAGGTGACTCATTGGTTTGGAAATTGGTAAAAATAAATAAAAAGGAAAAATGAACTAATAAGTGTAAATTTAATGAAGAAAAAACAAAAGCCCATCTAAAGAAAGAGGAAAAAATGTGAGAAGAATCCAATGCACAATGGTGACATCTTCCGTTCTTCTGTCATGTATAGTAGTATTGTTGCCTTTATCAATGTTGAAATATTAAGCTATTTGTGTTTAAATGTGTGTGTGACTACTACATTGCTGTCTTTAATATTAGTGGCAGTTTAATATTACAAACATTTAAATAAGGTGTGTCAGTCAAGTTTGATCACAAGCGCCATAGTGAAAATTGAAAATACTGAGGGGACCGCATTTTAGAAAGCTCAATATTGTCACTATCTTAAATAAAAATATAAAATATATTTTAAATTTCTTATTTTTTCAAAATAAAAATTAATATTTTATTTTATGCTAAGACTTGAGTCTACTTTTTTTTCTTTAATGATTTTTTTTTTAATCATGGGACCTATAAGTCTTTTGTTGAAGTCAAATTCTGTGTCTATAAATCATGATCACTCAGGTGTTTGTTATTTTTCACAAGAGAAAACACCTATTTATAAATGTGTGCACCAAACATTGTACTCATAAATGGCGCGCAAATTTAACCATTTTTTGTGATCTATTTCTGGAGAGTAGAGAATAAAAATTTGGTACATCAAATAACTTTGCTTTAAGCCCTCAAATAATGACAAATTTCCAAATATCACTATCTCAAATAGTGTCTTTACAATGTTTCTAAAAAGCTGAATTGGGTCACATTTTATGTTGGTTCATGAAAAGGTCTGCAGAACCCACAGAATCATTTACTGGGCTGCAAGTTTGAGATGCCTGATTTAAATCTTTTTAATCATAACATCCCTAAATTAAATTTTATAAGAATAAGCTAATTGCTAAAAATTAATGAGATATTATTTTTAATAAAAAAAACTTCCTTACCTTAATTTGAAGTGATGAGATCACATAATTCTCTTTTACTTCTCTTTTCTTCAAGGTGACTTGGAAATCTCCAAAAAGTCGATGGCAATCTGTCACTTCTGACGGAGGCAAATAGTCGGCACACTTTTCCTACAAAAAGACATATTGAATTTAATATTATGACCTTTATAAAAATTGTACAAACATACCTTGATTTAAAAAACATAGTATTTTATATATTGAAACTAAAAATGGACCCTTGAATCCTCAAAACATTAAGGATATTCAGATTCGATAAAATTTCTAATTTGAGACTGAAATCCATGATTTTTTTTTTTTGTCGTTTCCTTGAGTTTTGAATATTGATTTTTAAACCGGTGAGAAATAGTGACCTGATTTAATATAAAGCTTGACATGACATTCATTACAGGAATCTGGACCCATTTTGCAGTCCTCNTTTTTTTTCAAATGAAAATTGTTTTAGAGCTATATTACTGCTTATTGGTGGCTCAGAACTATTATTATAATTATAGTATGAACTCAACAACCATGCCCCAGACCAGTAACTTAACATTTAGTGACAATTGTATTTTCTATTATTCTACAATATTTATATTTCCTTTTATGTTCATAAATCTTTCCAAGATTCGAATTCATTATTTGAAGGTAAATTTGAGAAGCAGATTCATAAAATAATGGATCCAACCCAACCCTAATTAATATACATTAAGATTTTCTTCAATCAAGGAGATGAAACCTAAAATCTATGTTACTTAATTTTAAAATATTAATAAATCATCACATTTAAATTATAGTATGTATTGGCAAGTCATTACTATTAAATAATTATTGTTCTTTCAAAACAAAAACAAAGTACTCAAAAAAGATATGTACCCTTTATTTATCCTGTAAGGTAGCAAGCTGGCCTTGCATTATTCCACTATGGTATAATTTAAAAAAATAGGGCCATGTGTAATCTATAAACGTAATAATGCTGTCTTTCAGGATAAACAAAGTATATTTTAATGTGAATACTACCATTTTTGCTTATAGGTTTTTTTTACTATATCACCTTAAGAGAAAGTATTGTAAGTCAGGAAAATTTCCGACCTCAAGATTATGACGAATCACATTTTAAGTGCCTCTGAACCTAAAAAAGTGGATTTTACCATTCTGATATTTAAACAATATATTGCTATACCTGGAGACTTTTTTTTGAATAAGACCCCAGATGTTAAATTAGGGGTAGCTACTGGTGATTTTTTTTTCATTCCAAATTTTTAAAAATCTCTATAACGATTTTGTTTAGAATGTATAACTATGGCATGTTTGACCTCCTAAATAACACTGTATATTTGTTTTTTTGTAAAAAAAAATTATTAAGTGTAGTTTCTTGATAAGTGATTTTTGAAAATACAAAATATTTTGAAAATGTCTCTTAAGATTTTGTTTGGAATGTGTCTCTGGGAAGTGTTTCATATGACAAATAATACTCTATACTTGTTTTATGGGTGGGAAAAAATTGTTTAAGGTTAGTTATTAAATGGATTTTTTTTTATTTTAAATATTTTAAAATGGCTAACTATTTGGCTCAAAATGCGCATCTATCAAGTATTTTTTTAAATATAAATAACTAATGACTATGTGTTTGGAGAAGACTAAATCAATGATTCTAATCATTTACTTTAATCTCAGATCTACAACTTTCATGAAAAATGTCCTTGAAAATTGGATGATGTCATTTTATACACTTTACCTATAAAACTTAATGTTTTTACATCAATGGGAATATTTTGATATAATTAATCTCCATGTTGGTGTCAGCTACATTTTAAAATAAGAAACAACTTCCTAAATAATGTGTCTGCAATGATGAGTCTCGGTGCTCTAATATATAGCCCCATTAACGAGAGAAGATGTCAAGTTTCAAAAATTTTTGTTTTCACTTGTAATAGGACCCTACCTTTCCATCTTCTACAAGGTCAGTCAACATGAGGATGACCCTTGTTTGTTGTTCCCATACCATACGCCAGAAATCCGTTATTGTCGACTGAAGCGGAGCTTGGCATGCTATATAAAACTTCTCTACATCTTTTGGACCCTGAAATTATACACACACATAAAAATTGTATCTAATAAAGGGAAAATAAGAAATATATTTATTTGAAATGTAGTACAGCGGCTATAATCTGTAGCTCCATGCCTTAGCGAAAACGCCAAACATTCTGCCTGACAACTTATATCACTCTAATCAGTACCTATCTTTAGGATGTGAAAAAAGTATCGATACTTCACTAATATCGATATTTTCTTTCGATACGAGTATTTTTTACTCAATACTAGTATTTTTTACTCGATACTTTTTTCCTATACTTTTATTGATATTAGTACTAACACTCCCTTATCGAAACAATATCGAAAAAAACAACTTTTTTTTATCTTCACACATGTTGGGATTAAATTTTTACTAGCGTGGACTGTGGAGGAAGAACAAATAATGACACAATTTTGATTCCCACTCATGTTCTGCATGACAAGCAAGAAGCAACTCTAGCATTCAATCTCTTTTAGCTCATCAAAATTCATAGGTTCTTTCATTTTTGTTTATCAATAAATCCTGATGCCTGACCAAGCCCAGTCTACTACCCCTTTATCAATGAGAGCGGTCATCACAAACTAAACAAAAGAAGCTTTTGTAGAACTCAATGAATTCAGTCAAATAAAGGATGCCCCAAGCAGATGAAGCATAAAAGCTTATGTACGTTGATTAAGCAAATGAAGCAAGGCAACACATCCATGCTTCTATTGCTTGTCAATAGTTAATAATCCATCTTGATAGAGTATGTAAACGACGAATGTGGTTAAAAAAATTGCATTCCTCAGAAGTGAATTATGGAAGTTTTTTCAAAAGTTGGATAGCGAAAAAGCATCTTGTAAAATTTGCTTTAGATTATTAAAAAACCATGATAATTTTCAGTGTTTAAATAAACATGAAAATAGAATTATGATGCAAAATTTGAAATTTTTATTAATAGCTAAGAAAAAATCATTTTAATGAGTACAGTATCGATACTTTTCTTTTGATACTTATGTTTAACTGATAATTATTTGGCAGGTTTTCTTTCTATAAAACAGTCTGCCATGTCACAAACCAATATTTAAGGTCAAATGATTTATTTATTATTTACAAAAATCATTCACGAGATAATTATATAATATAAATATTTTGAATGATTATTAAATAATTATTTATCACTAATCTTATAATCGTTAAATTTCTTTTAAAGTCGTACTTGGACTTCATAATAATTTTTTACATCCATTACTGTTTCCAGCCTGTTACCTGGGTCAATTTTTTTATTCAAGCCATATATATTTTCCACTATCCGCTTTCTAAGCCTGCTGTAGCTTCACATGCCTCATAATCTAACTTAAGACTAGGACAGGCACAACATCCAATCCTCGGCAGTTAATTCATCAATGTGAAAGGGTAAACCCATATTTCACCAATGATAAAAAAATTCAGCCATGTCGGGAATCGAACCCAGGACCCTTAGCTAAGTAGGCAGACACGCTACCGACTGAGCTAAAGTGTCAGATACTTAATAGTGATAAATCATCTAAAATATAAACAAGCTAAAAGCATGTTTCTTAATCCTTACCCTCTCCTACACTTATGATAAAGTGAAGTTTAATAATCAACCCAAAGACAAAAATCCCTTACACAGACAGACACAAACACACACACTGATACAACAGCCATTACAGAGGCAATCTTGTATGCATGGAATACATTTTTTAATAGGAGCATAATTTTGAGGGGCAGTGCTTACCTTTGTCTTACACCCACAAGCTATAGTCTAATCTTCATAGGAAGCCGGTTATTTGAAAACCAGAAACTCATGTTGTCATAATGGCTGGGGGAAAATATTACGATTTTATTTACATTCTTAGTCCGTTTAATGAATGGTGTAAAGAGAAATTATATTGTAATCCATCAGGAAGAATTGTTGGAGGCTTTTGATAACTTTTTAGATGCATTTTATAGTTAATAAATCAAATAAGACATACTGGTATTTATGACACACCAAATTTTATTGACTAATCAATGTTGGTGGTCGAAAGTGGTCTTCCTATAAAAATCAGGATTTACAAATTGAATTGCACTGTAGTGAAGAGTGTGTTATTAAGGTGGGGATGCAAGGTACATGAGAAAAGGTCAGTGTTTTTGCAGTTTTTATAGCAAAACTTTTTTCGACCAAAATAAATCAAATATTGCCTAAGTACAAATATATAGTTTAGTTTTCTTCACATGGTGATATCAATAGTCCTCTAATATGTATCATGAGCATAGCGACATTAGTGGACAAACTTTTCAAACGAAGAGAAAAGTTGTCATTAAATTCCTGGACACTCTTCTTGACAGATATTCAAGAAAAATTGAAGAAATAAATTTGATTTATTTTGGCCAAAAAAATGTTTCGATATAAAAACTGCAAAACACTTAACTTCTCTTGCGTTCCCTACATCCACACCTTATAATAAGTTAACACTTATTCATCACATATTTTTCATATAGTTTTCTATGAAAATAAATTTTGCAACTAATTCACATATGTTTTTATTTGTTTAAATTATCATTTTACCATGGCAAAATGGGCAAATGATTGAACACTCACTCTAACATAGTTGGCGTTGATATAATCGGAGAGGGTATCCCCCTCAACAGATGAGAGTTTGACCCTGGTTTCTGGAAGAGGGATGACATTAGCGTATCGGTTCTTAGCCTCTGCCCCCTCGGGTAGCTCATCCACCTTGGGGGTGACCTGAGAAATCATCCCAAACTCTTCCTCAAGAGCTGCGGAGTCGGAACTGAAGTTGGCAAGGCCAGCAAAGTTCATGGGATGAGATGGAGAATTCTGGGGGAGAAAGTGGAACATAGGTTGTGATGATGTCAGATCGATCAAACATTCACAGACACTTCTAATGAATAAACTTTTATATAAAAGGCCTCAACAAAGATTTATAATCTCATCCATTCGTTCGATTAGATGCAATTTCAAACAACTTAATTAAATTAATTATTGCCTAATGTCTTGGAAATGTACTGACATAAATGTTATAAACAACTTAATTATATAACATAATATAAATAATGTTTTTCCAACTTAAAGTGCCAAGAGCCGCAAATGAATTTAGAGTCGAGTGGCATCATAATCAGCTAATCTTTATTTAGCTATGCAAAAATGAGAATACATATGAATTGTGAATGAAATAGTAAATAGTAATTTAAACATATTTAACTACATAATAAATTAATTTTACAACTAAAATATACACCAGATGTAAGGAATAATTATGTGGATTTTCCCTCGGCATACAAAAACTTTCCCTGTTCTCAGCTACAAATATAAATTTTACTACAAATATTACTTTTCCAAGAAACTTTGTGGCCACGAAAAAAAAAGGCATTGCAGTCCACCAGATGGAAACCCCCGGTATAGATAAAACAAGGGGGAAATATAACAAACTTGAGAAAAAGAAAAATAATGCAAATTTTTTAAGGACAATTTTGTTGAAGGTAACGGTATAGAAAAATTAATCATTATGCTCTATTTACAAAGAAAAATGTTATGGTTGGACCCAGGATTATCAGCTACTTATCTGAGTGATGCCAGATTAAATATTGTTTGGATAAAACACTAGTAAAAATAAAAAATAAAGACAAGCTTTCACTACTGCAGGCAGCTCTCGGCCAAATATTTGAACCTGAAGAAGTTGCCTATATTAGGGCAAGTTTGTATTAAAAATGTGTTTTTGTGCTTAGTGCTTTATCTAAAACAATTTTTATGCCAGCGCATTACTCAGGTATGTGGTAGGGTGAGTAACTGTGATTTAGTCTAGGGCTTTGTTCTAAATAAGTTTTCTTTGTGTTGATGTTTGTTTTATTACTACGATATATTCGAGATTCGAGAATTTGAAAAAAAATTGGATTCGAGACATAAATCCTTAAAATAAGTTCCCCCCCTCCAACTGAAGTTTCTTTCAGAGCTCTAATACTGCTTATTGGTGGTTCAGAACCAATTATAATTATAAGCTGAACTCAAAAACTAGGCCCCAGACCAGTAATTTAACACTTAACCGAATGTAGGAATGTTATAAAGAATAGATTATATGAAATAATGTTAATATTTAGCTACTTATTTGTATTTTCTATTATTCTATTATGTATATATTTCCTCCTGTTCATTATTTTTTTCCAAGATTCTAATTCAGATTCGAGATTTAAAGGTAAATTGGTGATTCAGATTTGTTAAATGTTGGATTCGACACAACTCTAATACAGTTTCTTCATCACATATTCCACATGCATCATCCCAATATGCTCACACCAACATAACACATGTCTTTCACATTGGTCTATTGGATTCTCTTTCAAATTGCATTCCTTCAACACCCATTCATTATTGACTATGCCATATGAGCTTTTCAAACTCAATGGTAGAGCATTGGCGTGCTAAGCCAGAGCCCCAAGGTTCAATTTCTGTGTCTAAGTGTCATTCTTCTATTGTGACCAAAATAGATATTTTTATTGCATTATTGTTATTTAATAGGTATTTATAATATCTAGCAGATAACATGGCTTGATGTATGAATGCATAAACATAAGTCTAGTAACTTCTTTTAGCTCTCAAATAAGGCTTGTCTTATAAAAATTGAATTGTATTTATTTCTAAAGCTCCCTCACCGGATTATCGAATGCAGGGTTCCCATACGACCTCTTGGAGGCTCGCATACCTCCCTTGCGACGGACACTGTTGAATGCAGACACACTATCCATGCTGTAGTCGTCCAAGGTAACTGGAGTGCAGCGCTCACCAAATTTGAAATTCTTCTTCTTTGTCTGTCTCTTCCATAACAACACCTGAAAACAGATGGGTTCACCTCTTTTTAAAAAATAAAACCCTTGGGATATGAAACAAGGGAAGAAAGTTACAAAAAATTTGATTATTTAATCAAGTATTTTAATAGTTTTTAAGCTTAAATGTTAAAATACGGTTTGCATTAGAGGTGTACTGATTTAGTAAAACTGATTACCGATACCGATTACCGATTTTTTTAAAATAATTGTTCATGCTATGATTATTTACACCGATTAGTCCCGATTATCGATTTTTTGAATAACTATTGGAAAATATGCTTAAGAAAATGATAACAGTTAATGTAAATAATACAAAAATATTTTATTTAGAAATCTACAGTTAAATTTTTGATAGTCATAATTTTTTATTAATAATTATAATTGGCAATAGACAAGTTTTTATTCGGGAAAACAAACTAATTTATTGTATGTGGTTTGATCTCCTCTTGGGGCAAACAAGTCTAGGAGAGGAAAACAGTCTTTCTTAAACCACTGATTTACCAAACACATTCAGAAACCGTTTAACCAGTTCCTTCAGGTGAGGGAATCCTGTTTCTTCTTTTAATAACCGGTTAAAGTTGGAATTAGATTGTTAGTTTTATCAACGGTATAAACTTATATTTCTTACCTGGTTATGTAATTTTTGCATAGCCTACAGCACAGATGCATTGTGTATATAAATTCATACCTTGAAAATTTGCTTTAAATTTTACTTTTAAGAGAATGAACAATAATTATTTTGTCATGTTATTTGGATAATCAATACATTTAATTAATCGCATAATGTTTCTGTATTACATACAGGTTTAAACATGTACTTAACTCTTTAATTTAACCTACAAGTAAACATGAAATAAGGTTTTTATTTTTGTTTATTCATACAAAATATAGAAAATATTTGATATGCCAACATCAAATTGTGTTGATGAGCAGACAATTTAATAAATGTCTTTGCTATTTAATTTTATTCATATTTTCATATTACTGTTTCCCTACTCACGCTACCTTTAAAATAGCTCAGAAAATATTTTTTGTATAGAATATGAGTGGCAAAGAATAAGGCCAGTGCCTACCATACCTACTACCGTCTTTTCCAACCTGAGATGAATCCTGTACTGGCTTCTGGTCGTCAGGTTGTAGGATGACAACATGGAATTGTTAATTTGAAACCTAAACCCTTGTGTTGTTTTTATCTCTCTCCTATTAATGTAAGGGGAGGTGCCACACCCCTTAATACCGAGGTCTTATAACCTGGAAACTTGAATCAAAACTTAAGCATTGCTTCCAAGCAGTAGGTTAATGGTCTGTTGACAAGATAAGCAGAGCTATTAAACATGTACTTGTGATATGTTCTCCCCCACTCTGTCCCCATATGACCAATCATTAAGAGCCGCGTAAAAATTGTTTTATTTTTAGTTAAATTTCATTTTTTAAATCTCACTTTTTTGGTGTTATTTCGTGTTTATTCAAAATTACATGTTATCTGAGGTATTTAAGTAGTATTTACATATTGAGACAATTTATACAAAACTAAAATTTATTATTGAAACCTTATATATTTGCTTTAAAAATCTTTGTCAAGTTTGTCTGCATATTTCACAATTTTATAGCCTAAAGTTAGCTTACACTACAATCAAATACTAATCAAATTACAGCAGGGTCAACATTTCTGCTTAATTTCTTCTTAATTTCGTGTTTGTTTAAAGATTTTTTTGTAAAGTGGTGTTACTTCGTTTTATAGGAGGATTTCGTGTAACAAGACGATTTTGCTCTATTTCACTTTTCAAAAACATTGTAAATCATATCAAAAAAACTATCTTGATGGCATCTTTGTATGGCACTTTTCACTTTATCGCATCTCACCATTTTTACGGGGCTCTACCAATCATACATGCAAGGCCATAGCCAGGTGGAAGATAAGAGGGGGGAAGGGGGGTTCAAACCTAAACTAAAGTGAAGATTGACATGTGTTTTTAGCAAAGTTGAGTTTTACAAATATTCTTCTTACAATGATGACGATAGCGATTATGAGGCACAGGCCCCCAACACATGAGAGGCTGATGACTGCTATCATGTTACCCTCACTGGGCTCATCCATATCAAGGACTTTGGGAGGTTCCATTGAAATAAGTTGCACAGAGCGGATCTGAAATTGTAAAAATGTATGTTCTTGTTTGAAAATGTTTTTGTACAAATTGCAAGCTCATAATATTATACTCAATCTATAATATATATTTTAATTCCTGAACAAGTTATCTTAAGTTTTACGGCTGTGAAGGGACTAAATTTTAATAATTTTGCCCCTTCTCTTTGATTATTTCTTTTCTTTTTTTTTCAATGTTCTTTACGACCAGTCCAGGCTATCTGTATAGTTGCACTCATTGGATAGGAAGCATGGCGGTAGGACTAAGAGGAAATTTACCCACATTCGTGTAGAGGTAAAGTGGGAAACTGTTTAGGAAAAACCAGACTCAAGACACCCTAGCCAAGATTCGAACCCCATCCTCCCTGTCGCCTGTAAACTAATCCAGACAAAGTTTACACCTTAACCCATGTGTCCGCTAATATGGGTATCCTTCACCCACCTTCTTCTCTGGCATGAATAAGGTTGATAATATCTCATAAACTGGTGACATCTTCTTTATTAATCCTACTTTTTTCACCTTTCCCCAGGTGGGTATTCTTTTCTTGTTACTTTATTATTCATTAGTTTTATTCTTTTAAAATGTTTTTAAATATAATTTTGGCAATAAAGACTCATTATTATATGATATTAAATAAAGTACTGATTAAAGTTTGATAAAACATTAAGAGTTTAGTAATAAAAAAGCGTAAGGTTGAGGTGTTTAGAGTTATATAAATGATAAATCCCCTTTGACTATATTTTTTTCATTTATTTGAGGTCTTTAACTTGCACTTTCTGAACCAACTCATTATATCAGCACATGGCTTATAAACTAACTTAAATCTAGAACAAACACAACATCCAGCCCCCAGCCGTTAACTCATCACTGAGAAAGGGGAAAGCCTCATTTCACCAATAATAATTTTTCAGCCATGCCAGGAATCGAACTCGGGAGCTTAAGCTCAAAATACAAAACATGCTACCAACTGAGCTAAGGTGCTAGACCTTTAACTATAAATAATATAGTATTTGAAATGCTAAGTAGCACTTCTCAAGTAAAGATATGATAACAAAAATATGATATGAAGATCACATCAGCATAATAAATAATTGGGATTGATGGGTAGTTGAAAGGATACCTTTGTTGAGGTACACTGGGTCTTGAAGAGCTAGCAGAATACATTATATCTATGCAAACACATATTAATAATCGAGCTTTCACTGTCATTGAGAGCTTTGTTAAAATTGATAGATGATGAAATGTTTGCGCCTGTCTTATGTCATCTGTTTGAGGTAAAAACTAATTAACATTTAAACTTCAGAGCGGAAAGCTGGACTTATATCCTTTTAGTTCCCATTCATTTTTAAATACTGATAGTAATTATGTCCTTTAAATAATCATAATAGAATTGTAGCCAATGAAACATACAACATAAAATTAAAACACTTAGAAACATTTTACAAAACACTTTAATATCTAGATATCACGTGGTGTCTTCCTCAAAAATAAGACTGAACAGGAAGTTTGCTTCAGTGATGCCAACTTAATCTATGGAGTTGGCCAACTTCCTGTTTAGTCTTTTTCCTTAGGAAGACGCTGCGTGACATATACATATTAAAGTGTTAAAATGTTTGTTAGTGTTTTAATAAAATGAATTATCACCTAATGGCTTGGAAATGTATAATAAGCCAGTATAGAAACACTGTACAGTAATGTAAAGTAAGTGATAGTGAAGGAAGCCAACTTGAAAGGGATATCCATTAAGGTTGGCTTCCTTCACTATCACTTACTTTACAACAGTGGTTTTAATAATATTTGTGCTTCATTTTCTACTAATTATATCATGTTTATTTTAAGAACATAACATGCTCAGGCCACTTTATTTCATGACTATTAAAACATGTTATTACTAATTTGTATTTATGACAAGGCTATATCCATTTTTCAATACTGTTGTGAAATTATTGAAAATATTTTCAACCTTATTTAATAGGTCTAAAAATTAATCAAAGAAAACATGAAGATTTCACATATTCTTAACAGTTATAAAAGTCATAATTGTATACATACAACAAAGACATTTTTTTAAGCTTTTATGTCTTACTACTGTTAATGTTTGGGCTTTAGTCATATAAATAAACTAAATGAATAATCTAAAATTTAGAAGAAATGTACCCACATTTTGCATGTAGAGAAACGGGCAACCATTTAAGAAAAACCATCCTCAGTAAACCATACAAGGATTCAAACCATGACTTCCTTATTACCCGCAAACCAGATTTGACGAGCTTAGTATTTAAAGTGTGTTTTCTGGTGTGGTAATAATAATTAATTAAAAATTAAAACATTGTAGTCTTACTGACATAAAGTTGGATTTATTTGGTACAATATTATAGCAATCAATATCACCGGACTGTACTATTTGTTGACAAATTGACACACTACTCACGGTGTATGGGTATTCAAAGTGATATTTTCTCCAGACCATGCTGAAAACCTCGCATAGTCCCATGTTGAACTTGCCATCTTTATCGGCTATGTAGAACTGGATGGACAAATTGGTTGTCTTGTCCTTGGCTCCTTCCATGCCTTCAGTCATGGCGTCGGTGCATAGATCAGGGCCAATATTCAACAATACCACTTGCTGGGACTTTACCAGACTGTAATGGATTGATTACATGGGAACAAGTGTAGTTTTAGCTTGGTTTTATTTTAAATACACAGGTATCATATTTAGCAACCAGCAAATTATTACTTACTTATACGGTATCTATGGTTGGAAGGGTGGTATCTTGACAGCTAGTAGAAGGTTCTTTATTGCAAACATTAAGTGAAAGTGACTAATGCAACCTATTCGAAAATAATAATTATTTGCTTACTAATATTATATTATCGATAAAAAGTTTTATCAAACTAGTCTAATAATACTTCCCTAAGGATTACTTTATAATTGGTGTTTACATTACTTATTGGAAGAACAAAATATATGTATTAATAAAACTTTTTTTATTTTTGCAGGTGTGGCAACAAGAGTTATTACAGTACATGAAATAATTGATTAAATAGTATTATAAGGGGAAACTGTTAACTTTCAGGGTAAACTTGGTGTAGCCTTTGTTTACCTTGAAAGGTAGTAGTCTAGACTTGCATGGCTCTACTATGGTATATGCAGCTTATATGATAGGGCTGTTGTGTTGTCTTTCAAAGTAACACGGTTATCTTTCAGAGGAAACAGAGTGTACATATCATCATAATCTGAATCTATGAAGAGTTTTATATTCTTTCTTTTTTTATCAATGTATTGCTGCATAACCATACATAGCTCATCGTATGCAAAAGGACATGTACCGGGCATATCACTATCTCAAACTATACTCACTAGGGCATTACATATGTATGATGTATTTTCAACTATATTACACTACTAGAGTGTGATGAATGAGTTTGGGTACCTTATTGGCACACAGGGACTGCCTTTATCCACCCATCTCTTTGTATTTTTCATCATCAAAGGTGTCTATCCATTACTATCCTCTCAAACAAGCCAAAGACTTTCAAGATGTAAATCACTCAAAAGACATAATCAGAATAGTGTACGGTCACCCCGTCCCAGGGTCCTTTAACCCACCATGGTCGTATTTATGGGTATGCAATAGTAGCTGCCATTATATTTAATAGATAGTAAAACTTCAAATAGCTTGCTTAAGTTACCTGTCGGTGGCCTTGGTCAGTAGGCGAGCCACAGCTTCTTTGAAAGTGTCTCCAAGACGACATACGTCGTACCAAGAGGAATCCACACTTAGTATTAGGTAGTATGGAACATTCTCGGGATTAACAGGTATAAGACCATGTGTTGAATCAACAGTTGTTTGTATAACTGGACTGGATGCTGAAAATCAACAAGCATGGCATCAAAATCAGGCAACCTTTTAAATATTGATTAACAGAATTTTAATTTTAATATAATTTTCTCTTTATCTACTTTGAACATGTAAGGGGTGGGAATGTCTCCAAGAGTTAAAATATTGGTATAAAAAAATGGGAGGAATTAAAAATGCAACATTCATGCTGTTAATCAATATACAAAACACACAATGGAGCTTTATTAGGATACACAGTGGTTGCTAAACTTTAAGTATGATATTATCTCCTTCTTGGTACCCAATAGACCAATCATACGTAGGATCTGCTCTAAATGCCTCACATGGAAATGTGTTTTCATCTACACACAGACAAACTTCACACACACACCTACAATTACATTAGTAGTTATTTTATAATCTTATTATACAAACAAAAAAATTATTTTTGATTGACATGAAGGAAAAAATCTCTTATATATTTCTTCACAGTCTGATAAAAAAAAGAATCAACATTATTAAAAATTTACTAAAACATATATATCTATATTTCTGTGAAAAAACTCAGTTTTAGAACAAAACATTTCAATGTTTATGATTTACTTAATAGCATAGTTGCAAAGTCACATGAAAAGGAAAACTAATTGGTTGCAATATATCTCACAGCATGAATATTTTAGAATCCTTTTAACTAAAACAGTTTTAAATTTTGGATATCTCATAACAAATATTCATAATATCCCAAAGCCCTAAAAGAGTTCAGGGAGCTATGATTTCAATTTTTCTTGTTGGTAGTAATGAAAGTAATAGAAAAACTATCATTGTATATAAATATCACTTACTTGTCCACATATCTTTAGTTTTATTCTTCGGCGAAATTGTTGTTTTCCATCCTTTAATTGGCTTAAAACTTTCATCTGGTATGGTTTTGTTCGCTTCAGGTTTCCCCAGATCATTGTTAACGTCATGAACATCTTGCACGGGAAGTACAGGGCTATCCCCACCCTCTACAGGTTGCTGACCCCAATCCCTGGGCGGTTTGGTACCACCATCCTCCGTCAATTGGTTCTCTTCCTTTTGAGTATCAGCTCCTAATGGACTTTTCTCCTCTTCTGATTGTTGCCCTTCTATCGTACGGCTTCCTTCACTTTCCTGACTATTTGTAGCCTCTTCATTTGTCGGTCTTTCAATCCCCACCTTGTTGATCTTCAGAACTAGCATGAATTTCGTCAGCATCCGGGAACGGTTGGTTCGTAGTGAATGCCGGTTGGTTTGTAGTGAATGCCGGTTGGTTCGTAGTGAATGCCGCAGATGTTTTGTTTGTGAACATACCAAACACCTCACTAATGGGCACTGATGTGAACGTCTCATTTGCGTTGTCTGATTTTGTTTGATCAGGAATAACTGTTGCTGAGCTCAAGGAATTGTCAAAAGTAGCATTAGAAAGTGACTTGTTCTCAGTTGAAATGTAATCGGTTGTTGTGGGGATGTTAGTTGTGTATTCTACTGTAGTTGGGATATTTGTGGTGCTTGTGTCTGATGGTTCATAGTCAGGGGCTGTCGCTGAAGATAGTGCATAATCGATGGTAGAAATAGGGATATTAGTTGTTGCGATGCTAAGGGTGAATGGGTTTCTTGTTGGTATGGAGGGAAGGAGAGTGGTTGTGTCTGGGTCCTCTGTGGTAGTTGGCTCAGCAGATGTTACTTCTTCTGGTGTTATGTCCTCGGTGAGGGGTTGTAGGTGTGTTCTATTACTGTCCAAGTCCCTTGGTCCTGTAGAGGGTAGGATTGTTGAAGGAAATGCAGAGACCTTGTTCAAGGACGTATAATGCAAGGAGAAGTCGGTTCCGTCTTCTGCCGCTGTTCGTAGGTTGGTGTCTCCAGCAGAGGTGAATTGTGTTATTGTTGATGTCTTGTTGGCGGTGGATTCTGTAACATATTTAAATGAATTATGGAACTGATTAATAAAACATTCTGCAATATGCATATTTTTTAAAAATAAATTTACACATCAATATTTTGAACAAAATATTAATAATTTTTATAGCCCACACAAATAAAATATCTTCAAACAACATTATAAATATGGTAACAAATGTATTTTTATATATATATAATACAACAAACATTTTATAAAATTGATTTCAAATTATTTAGTTTGGTCACCTTGTCCCAATACCCATCTGGGCTATATGAATGTATGCTATTCATGCTAATGTGCTAATGATGAGTGATGTTGAATTTAAAGGAAGGGTACCCACATATTTGTGGAGGGGAAGTAGAAAATAATTTAGAAAAAAAAAACCTTCCGTAAATGCACCCAATCGGGATCAGAACTCCAAGCTCCCAATTACAGCAGCCTGGTTTATCTAGAGAGTGATGCCTTAGAGCAAGGGTCCCCAAACTACAGCCCTAGGAATGAGTTTATCCAGCCCACGGATGCTTTGGTCATTTTTTTATCAAGAAATAATAATCTCAATGACAAATACCGACAGGGTGGTGCTCCTGTATGCTGTACCATGATATGCGGCTAATGACATTATTAGAAACCCAAAATAAAAACAGCTATACTGTGGTATTGATTCCTCAAAACTCACTGACTGTGTTTGATAAAGTGTCTGTTGAGAGGAATGGCTGAGGGGAGTTTCCGATTTGGGGAAGGAGAGGGTAATTAAATTGGCTGCATTGCTTACATCTATTCATGTTAAATTAAGCTTCTCAGGCCCACCTAGCACTTTCAATATCCTAATGTGAACCTCTGCTCATTAAGTTTGGGAACCCCTGCCTTTAATCATTCGACCACCACAGTGGTTCAATTTCAAATTAATGAAAATATTTTTTTGTGAAAACATCTAAATTAGAAAAAAAGTTCTATAAAATACTGACCTAAAGGCCTTTTAGTTGAAAAGGGGGATGGTTTCTCGACAGTGGGAATCCTAATAAACATTGTATCATCCTCATCATCTTCACTATTTTCAGTCAAGGCCCCATTCTCTGTAGAATTTCTAATGGAAGGTTGGCTAGTCCTCCGTGACTCATTCGAGGGTCCTTTAAGAGTTGCCAGTGTCCATACTGATGCTGTTGGTGGGATGGAAAAACTATTGATGGTGTTGTTCCGAGTTAGGTTAGAATTATTGTTTGTGTACTTTATAGAACCCCTGTTTGAACTGTTGACAGGGTTGTAAACTTTAGAAATATCATTTCCTTCATTGTTTGTGATGGAATCCGTTGGTTTTTGAGTTGTCCCAATCACTACCCGGGATGGAAAGGGCTTGTCCACTGAGATTATGTTTTCACTGGGCGATTTTGATGAACCCTCATTTGCCAATGGAGTGGGAACTTTTTGTGTAAAGTCCTCTGATGATCCTGTAGTTTCAGTAGAGCTATTAAATGAACTTGAAGAATGTGGTTGTTTGTAAACATGTTCAGTCCTTTGTGTGTTTATTGTGTCATTGGTATTCTGCGATGTTAACATATCACCAACCAGTGACTTGGTTGTGGTGGATGTTCTTTGTCGACCTTGAAACTTGGGACCTTCAAAGGAACTTTTAGAGATGAAAGGGAACACAGTGTTTTGCTCAGGAGCTTCTGTGGTTGGTGGTTCAGGAGTTTGTAACATCGTAGTCATAGGTCTGGGGCGGAAATTGTCATTTACTGTACCCGCAGTGGTACTATTGCTCCTCAGATTGGGACGCACGGTGTAAACAATCCTTGGTATTTTTGTGGCGGTACCACTGACGATCGTCAAACGCGTCACACCATCAACACTGTTTGTGGCGTTGTCTCTAGATTGGCCAGACCCGAGCATTCGGCCATTGTGGGTCCTCGTGGGTACTTGCGATGGTGAGACCGTCGTCATAGTATCAGGTCCAGCAGTGGTCGTCATAGTGCTCCATGACTGTGGTACCCACATTGGTCTCTTGCTTGTAAGTACGTCATCGGTGGTGGTTTCTACATTTGTCGTGGAATCAACTTCACTGAATAATGTAGATGTACTGTCAGGAACCTCCGTTGTAGTAGATTCGTGATTTGTCTTGTTCAGCCTACTACTTCTAAGTTTCATGGTAGAAGGAAAAATTGTACTATTTTCATCACCAGGTGACACTGTTGTTATATCAATATCTACACTATTATCATAACTAGAAACTAGGTGAGATCTATTATTGCCATGTTCTGCGCTAGATGCAGAAAGTGTTTCATTTGCTGGCTCAGTATTGTGGGAGGGTGATTCCGTCGTTGTTGGCAATATAAGCAACATGTCAACAGCACCCTCTGGGGATTGGTCCTGCAATGTTTGGTTGTTTGGTGGATTATTTACATTACTTTGGTAAGGAACCATTGGGGTTGAGGATTCATTGATAGTTTGAAGTTCGTTGATCATCTTCGTGGTAGTTTCTTCCGGTGGTAATATCGTAGTGGCGTTCAATTCGTGGGAGAATTCCTTTTGAAGGTACTTTGACTCAAAGTCCAGGTGAGTGCCGTTATCAACAGTGATGTCCCCCCTCACGGAATTAGGCCCCGAGGAACCATTGTAAGAAACCTCTAGTCTCTGGTTATATTCGAGTTTAACCTCCCCGGTCCCATTCGGGCGTCGCTCGTAGTGGGCACTCTCGTCAAGAGCATTGTCCTCATCAGTGGGCGTCGAGGCATCGGCCATGTGCTCCTCCTCTTTTCTCTCGGCCTCTGAGGAAGTATAGAGGTTCTGCCGTATGCCAGCGGATATCTTGGCGTGGTGCTCGTCGAAGAGATGCATCTCGGGGGTGGTGAGGCTCGCTGCGAAATCCGTGGACTCTGTGACCTGGTGGAAGGCGATCACGTGATGCTGGGGGGACGATTCCCTCGCGATGGCGTCCTCATCCATATAGTGTCTCACATCGTAGATACTGTAGGGAGACTCCTGTGTGCTGGGATGACTTCCTTCGGAAGAGTGATCTGATGAACTCCTTTCCCAACTGAAAACAACAGGTAAGATAACAAATATTCACAAATATGCTACAGACTATTTTATATAAATGCAATTAAATTAAAGACATACAACATCCTTGCATAGAGCTATTTTATTATTATAATTATTATTATTATTTTATATGATTCGATGGTCTAAGACATCACTGTCGCCATTGACATGACTACCTATAATGAAGGAACGTGTGTTCGAATCTCTGTTGGATGTGGGTTGGTTTCGACTACATACAAACGCGGGCACACTTCATCTAAATTCTACCTTCCTCATCCCTAAAACATTATAGTAATTACTAATTAGTAAATATGCATACAGCCCAAACAGGTAGTATGATGCATTGCTCAGAAGAAAAAAAATGCCCCGAATCTTACTATCAGTTCAGACTATCCATATAGTTATAATATTGTTTCAAAGTTTATAAAGGTAGCATTTGGAGGAAGAGTGGAAAACAATTCGGGAAAAAACATCCTCAGTACACCCGACCAAGATTTTAAACCTGATCTGTCACTAGGTAAACTCAATCCATTGCAAGAGCGACGCTCTAGGGCAGCAGTTCTCAAACTTTTTTTTAGATTTAACCCCTTGGCCATGACTAAAAGTTAAATGTACCCCCAAGTTAAAAAAAATTCCAAATGACAGGTTTTAAAAAAAAGTCCACATGGTAAATTATTGATCTATTTAATATATTGGGGAAAAAATATCTGTTATGAAAATATTTAAAATGTAACAAAGCTATTTAGAGAGAGTTCTGTTGTTATATCCTTAATATTATTTCTTATTGAGAATCGGTATGATCAGTTAAAAAAAACATAATTTTACTGTAAAAAACTGTAGAAAAGTCTTATACATTGTCTTCACAAATTCGTTCAAAAGTAAAGAAAAAAAGTTAACCTAAACACAATATTAGCAAATCAAAATTTTGAATTGTAATTCTGGAGCTGATATTATGAATCCCAAAGTTTTTTAGTGCAAGGGGTGTGGCTTCATGGCTTGGCAGAACTTTCTGATGTCTGGTTGTCCAGTTAAAACTTTCAAGCGAAGGTCTGGCTGCAAATTTAGCCTATTGCGGTACTTATTTTTTAGGTACACCATGGATGAAAAACCACTCTCACAGAGATATGTTGTTGTGAAAGGCATCATAAACTGCTAATGTACAAGCAAGAAAATAGGGGTATAAGAGGGGTGGAAATAACCAGATATGGGTAATTGTCAACAATTATGGTTTTCCGTAAATCCCTTGTTATTTTGCCAACTTTCCCTTGAGTGAGAGCTGCTCCCGTACCCCTGGGGATACGTGCACCCCAGTTTGAGAACCATTGCTCTAGGGCATGCTGTCACCAAAGCGGGTCATAAGAGCTAGTAAATGGGTACATACTCTGGCGAGAGTTCAAATGAAGTTCTCTCCCTGCTGAAACAAAATATTACAAAAATTAGTACTATAGTCATAATTATAAAAATTATTTCAAGTCTAATGATTAGAAAATATGTATTAAAAGGTTTATTTGGTATCAAAGGTAGGAAAGAGGTGATCAGTATAGTTGATATTTAAACGTTACAATAGTAATGCAAATCATTTTTTATATATTTATTCACCAAGTCTTGTTCTGCTCCCGTCCATTTCGATGGATATTTTCAGTGACAATAAAATAATAATATAGTTAAGTTTTGATGACATTATTTTGTATAGATTAAATAGAATAATAAAAAATGGCACCCCTGTTAATGGCTGTCATCCATAATAATAATAATTTCCATCAATTTTGGAACATTATTTTATATAAAAGCCAATTTCATAATCAGACTTAGTATGCCTCAAGTGAGACACTATACTAAATATAAGATGACACCTACCTTGACCAGAATGGAATGAGTCAATTTCATACGGCCCATTCCATTTGAGTTTAGGTAGATGTACTGTATTTGGTATTGATCCGCAATTTAGGAATACTAAGTCTGACTATGAAACTGGTCTTATGTTCTAAATCAGGAATGGTGAACCTTTTTTGAGAGCGCGCACCCTATTTCCGTGCAATTGTTTTGCATGCCCATAGGAATGTTTTTAGTAGCTAAAAGAACTATTGGAACTGTCCACCGTAATCATTAATGATATATTATGATTATAAAATTATAAGTCATAGTTAGTTTATTATAATTATTTATAGCTAATAAAATATTTGATTAACTTTTTTTTAATATTCTATTTTAGCTTGGTCAGATCAAACCAAAGGTGAAAAAAATACTTTGAAGAGCAGTGAATACCTCGTGCCAAGAAAATCTTCTCATTCGCCAAAGATTTGTAAGCCTTGTTTTAAGCTTTCCATTGTGTCATGACTATAACCCAATTTTCAGAGGAAGGGCTTTTTATAAAATACACTTTTTTTCATCCAAAACTGATCGAATTTTACTGTATTATTATTGTTATTATATAGGTACACCCTGACTTTAGTAGAAAGCCCGTTCTAAAAGGTCCTATTTCCTACCAGAGTCCTAATGTATAGTCGTATTTCGGTAGAATAAAAGAACAGCAGTAGCAGGTCAGTTCTAAACATCTTTTTATCCTACCAAAATACTACTATACATTAGGATTATGGTACGAAATAAGGCCTTCCAAAATGGACCTCTTACTAAAATCATGGTATATTGATAATATCGATCAAAAGTGGCAGCTGAAGATAGCATGAAGTCACGTATGAATATGTGAAAATATACTTGTTTGTCTAACTTTTAAGTCAGAAAAATCTCTTCCTGTTGAAATTGGACTATACCTTCGGCCACTATCGTAAAGTCTTTCTATTCCTAACCTAGTGGCTCCCCGCGCGTCCTCCCTGCCGCCATTTGTCACTTCGCACGAGGAGGAGTCGCCATTAGTCGAACAGTTGTTGGTGCTCGTCGCGTTACTCTTTCTGTCGATCACATGATCGCCGATCGTTGGACTCGTTGGGGCAATCCCGCGGGCCCTGCTGGAGATCGTGGACGGAAGATCCGCTGCGGTGATTCTTCTGACCAGCCTCCCTCCGGACACTTGGACCAGCAACGCTGAGAGGGAGAACGTCAGAAGAAAACCTGAAACAAAAAAACAACATTTTGTTATTCCTATCCGGACTTAAGAATTTCAAATCTCAATCCTAATCGAATACTTGTAATTTGGTTTCAAATCATAGACTTTTGATTAAAAGGTTTCAAATCGACTAGAAATCAAATATTTTTAACTAAAAGGTTTCAAATCGAAAACGAATTAAAGCCTTTTAATTAAAATATTTCAAATCTAATCTGCACCGAATATTGGAAAGGTTTAAAATTGAATTGGAATCAAATATTTTTAGTTAAAAGTTTTCAAGTTCACTTTGAAACAAATAGTGTTTTTTTTTAAGTTTTCAAATCGAATTTGTATTAAAGATTTTTTAATTAAAGGGTTTCAAATCTAAACAGAATCTAATGAAAGGCTAAGCAATATTTATTTATGATTATTTCTGAAATAACAAATAAGATAACAGAACAAGTTTATTTCTATATTTTCCAGCATGACATCATAAAGTGTTTTAGGCATGGTTGGATACCATGGGCGTCATGCGAGGGGGGTGGGGGAGTACCCCCTTATAATTTGAGAACCTTTTTAAATGAAGTGGAAAAGTTATTAAATTCCAAAACACCCGTTATAATCGTATGTTTCTAGCGAATAAATATTTTATTTTATTCCCCCCGTCCCCAAAAAAATTATATAAAAACTGCAAAACCATTACCCTATTCTCGCGTTCCCTACACTCCCACCTTAAGATAATCATGGAAACGACTGCAAGGACTTTACCAACAATCACCTAAACAGTCAACCAAATAAGCCGACACTGACGCGCCTGCATATCAGGAAACCTAATTTTAGATATATTTTATCACTCGGAAATAATCAAGGGTAGCCTCAATTTCTAGACGGAAAATGACCTATTGTATTATTCTGGTAAGAAGGAACTTTTTTTTAAATACAAACACATTTTGCTGCGGTCATCCCTTGATAAATTTGATGTATATGAGTTATTTAGTCCCACACCTATAGCTCAGTCGGTAGCGTGTCTGTCAACTGAGTTAAGGGTCCCGGGCTCAATTCCCGGCATGGCCGAAAAATTTATCATTGGTAAAATGTGGGTTTACACTTTCACAGTGATAAATTAACGGCCAAGAACTGGATGTTGAACCTGTCCTAGTCGTAAGTTATATTATAGGGCATATGAAGCTATGACAGGCCTAGCAGGCCGGTAGTGGAAAATATATTACTTGAATACAGAACGACCCAGGTCAACCGGCTTGAAACAGTAATGGATGTTAAGTAGATTTATAATAAGATTTTAAAATATATTATAACGTTATATAATCATATACATTACTAACGTAACGATTACAAAAACTAAGTGCATGTATTTATTTAAATTGAACTTTTGTTCGCATCTTAATCTGCCTTTTAATTTAAGGTAACGATATTACAAACACCCACGCACGTAACAAATTAGTTCTGTATTTTTATAATATTTAGTAATAACAAATTATTTCAGGAAATATTTATAATGGCCCATTGGCATCGAAAATACCTCTTATTGTTAGAACGTCAAATAATACATTATATAGTTGTCACGTTTGGCAGCTGTTATTAATGACGATTAAATAACAATAGTAGTGGTAATAATAGTAATGGTACCGATACATTTGGTAAATGTTGACAGATTTATGTTTTCTACGTGTTTTTAAACCTAACTTCCGTGCAACACACCTCATTTTGTATCTGAAAAGAGTGAATTGTTTGGTCGAGGACGGGACAGCTCGTTTGGGCGAGTTCATCTGGTGTCAAGTTGTTTACTGCCATCAACTGCCTTATTTTTTATTCAGTATACATAGTAATAATTGATGCGGAAAATGATTGAGTGACAGATTTGCACAGAGTTGAACGAACAAAAAAAAACCCCCCATAAAAAAACACGGTGGAATGTATTTATGTTGTACAAAGAATAAATTGGTTGCGATTAATCAACTATTCCACAAACATAGTTTTGTCTTTTTGTTCATCACGTTTCACTATCCATCCGGGTTATCAGCATATTTACACTAATGGAGGTGGGAGATGGAATGTAGAATTTAAAGAAATGTGCATACATTTGCATGGAGGAAGATTTAGAAACAAATTTATGGAAGAACTGCTCTTAAGATGTCCAGCCGAGATTTAAACCCAAACCTCTTCTTCACCTGAAAAACCACACCAAACAAGGTTAATGTTAAGTCTTTTGTTTTTTACTATATTACGCTTTCTCTTCTATCTCTATACAATTTAATCTAATGAAATGTAATTTAAGCTATTGTTTAAGAAACCTAATTTGAATGGAATATAATTAAAACCCCACCTTCTCATTCCACAAATTAAAATCTTCTGTTTATGAAAGATTGAAGTCAGTACTACGCATACCCAATTACTAAAATATACTATATTATTGTTTTATTTAATAATTGTTTATCACCAGGGTATCGAAGCACTTCATGTTTAAAAATACATTCATGGGGTTCAGTTAGCATGAAATTAAATTAATCACTGAGTTGAAAAGGTGGAAAAAGAGTGATTAAAAAAGCGTATTGAATGTAAAAAAGAAACAATGGTAGTAAATTATTAATAATACTTTATTTACTACATTAATCGACTCAAAGTAATTTAAATTCTCTTTTTATCCAAGAACCTAATAAGGGATGTGTTTGCTTGTTTGTCAAAAAATGTAGACCTGGGTTAAATGGCACTTATAAAAAGTACCTACTTTTAAAATACTGAAATCTTTTACTTAAATTTATAACTGTGCACCTTTCAAAAATTAGCATAATCTAGCGGGAAATAATTAAAACTAAATATTAGAATACGAATTACGAAAAAGAAATTTTGAGATCACCGGCACATTATTTTCTTAAAAATATCTTAAAAATAAAACGATTTGAGAAACATTTCTCAACTATTTTATAGTGCAGCTCAACATTCAAAAAGAAAGGCATAAGTCAAACATTACTCAAACGGGAAACTTGGCGTTATATAATAGTTGAAATATATTTATTTATATTTTATTAGAGGTAATTTAATGTGAACTTTCTGAACCAGCTGATTAAATCAGCACAATCCTTACTATCTGAAATCTAGAACAGACACAAATCGCAGCCCCTCCATCATTAATTCATCAATGTGAATGGGGAATTAGCTATTTATCAAATAATACGTATTTCGAGCAATGCTGAGAATCAAACCCAGGACGCTTAATTCAATAGGCTTACATGCTACTGTCTGAGCTAACACTTATTTAGTCTTATGATTTTGCTTCCAACCATAGAATAGTGTGACCCACTTCGGTGGCTGCATGGTCTAACCCACTACTCTAACAGTATACTAGATTGACAATGACGGGCAGATCAAGGTTCGAATCTCCAACGGTTGTACTAAGATTTTTTTTCCAAGATGATTTCCCACTATCCCTCCACACAATTGTAGGTACACTTCCTATAAATATAACCTTCATAACGACTAAACCATTAGTGTAATTAGTACATTAGCGTATAACCTGAATGGGTAGTAAGACGTGGTGATAAAAAGTATTAGAATAGGGAAGATTTTGCTTCGTTATTTTTCAGATTCTTAGTTTCGTCCAAACATGCGTGATGGACTCCTGTATAAACATAGACGTTGGTTGACAGTGGCTAATGAGATACGCTTGGACTCTCATTCTATATATTTGATAATAATCTGATAAATAAACCTCTAAAAACATATTTATTATTTGAAAATGGTTATCCTGTATCTTGTAGTGAAATCCGACAAACCATGTCTATTAATAGGCTACACGGTCGAAATCATGGTGTGACCTAAAGTTCCGGACATATATATTTTTTTTATCAGGAAACGCCAGGTCACGCAATTGGCCTGTTTGTCAGTCTAAATAGCCCACCACCCCACGAATCATTCCATCCAATTACAATTCCTAATCTTACCAACCGTATCCGGATATCTATCAAGTTTGCCAAGTTTTACAGGAAACTCAAGTCTGCCAAATTTCCCAGGAAACTCAAACTGAAAGTAGGACAAAGATAAACTCGATAAAAAAAGAAGAAAAGAAGACACATCGTAAATGCATCGAGATGAAAAACTAGCGAAAAGATTGAATACATTCTAGAAGCATGGTCGGGTGTATTAATCTGGAAGAACAGATCAACTAAAGTAGGATATATTTCAAAAATAGACCAAGTAACAAGGAACAAATCTCGCGGTATAGTTGTCAGAGGCTCCGGCTGCTGAACATGAGGTCCCGGGTTCGATTCCCAACAGGTACCGGGGTTTTTTTTCTTGAAAGGGGAATGATCCCCATGGTCACCAGGGTTTAGTTGAGTATGTTTAAGTTAGGTCAAGATCTTCATTGGCTTTAACTCTTCATATTAACTACCATTGTCATCCCATCTCATCGGTACATGGAAATTGCCTCCACGAAATGAATGCACAATAATTATGCATGCGATAGTTATTATTTTATTATATTAACACCGCGTCTTACTACCCATTCGGGTTGTACGCACTTACGCTAATGTGTAATGGTAGGGTGATTGTGAGGGGAAATGGAGGACCTACAGTTTAACGTGCGATCCGAACCACGGTGGAGGCCTGGCATTCCTCACATTCACAAGTTGTGATTAATACACATCTTGTCAGAGGTTAAGGAAGGGTTTGGCAATCTGATAAATCTGTGCCAGGACCGAGGATTGAACCCCGGACCCTCAACACAGAAGTCTGACACCTTACCCCTAGATCACCAGGTCACCCATTTGATAGTTATTTATTTATTTATTTAGCACCGCGTCTTACTACCCGTTCGGATTATACGCTTAAGTACTAATTACGCTAACGGATTAGGAATTGGGAAGGTTGAATTTAGAGGAAGTGAACCCGCATTTGCGATGGAGAGAGAATGGAAAACCATTTAGGAAAACCACCCCAGTTTACCTGACCGAGATTGGAACCTCGATCTCCCCGTCCTCGGCAGTAGAGCTCAACACGATTAGCGCGTTAACCAACTACGCCACCGAGGCGGGTATTTGATAGTTACCTGGGCAACGGCACATTGGTACTGGCTAATCTTTCCTCTAACTGAGCTGCAGATCATGTAGCCCAGACACGCAATTATTATTAATGAGCAAGGACAAATGTGTATTTATTTTTAAAGTATTTAATTTGAAAATTTTTGCAAGCTTAAATATTTATCTAAAATATAATAGGAGTTCTTTTTCTCAGAAAACTTATCTGGTCTGGTTTACCAACAGCATGGTGGGAATGTTGGAGAAAAAAGTTTTTCATGAATGGATTTCCACTATACCTCCACGAAAATGAGGGGTACATTTCCTCTACCTTAGTAATGTAAATAAATAGGTTCTTGCCCAAACTATCAAACCGGTAACTATAGTTTCTGAGCCCCCATTTTTTGACATTGCTTACGTGATGGTCAGCGCAGGTAAACTTCTCAACTCATGTCATTAACGATATCACTAGCAATTCATATATATATTTATAGAAGTTGCAGTGATCGATCGTTCAGGAATCAATATAGTGTTTCATAAACACAGAGATATTCCTATTCTCAAACTCCGGTCAGATCACGCAGTTCTCGTAGCTACAGTTTATAACTACAAAGCTAAAGGGCCCAGAGCTAATATAACATCTCGAGTTTATTTGGGAAATTAGTTTAACACAGGTACCTGACCGTGAAGGAAGAATAAATCGGACACAACATTAAATTGAGTATAGTTTAATATATTTTAGAACTTGTATGAATCCGGTTATGAGAGACAAAAAAAAGTACGGTTACAATAAATACGGCTTAAAAAAGTTCACGGCCGGACTCGCTACGACCACGCTTAAATGGTGCATGGTTAAAATCACGTCCATTCGTACTGATGAACCACGATACTCTGAATGACTTCTATTTGACTGAAGGTCCGTGATACCTTTGGACTCCAGTTGGGGACGATTATCCGAGATACTCTCGCGTAACTCTCCTAAAATTTAAAAGGAATGTCTTGAGCCTCCCTCGCTCTCTCAGCGGTGTCATCACCAAGCTCAGTCACGTGATTACACAAAATATTTTGCTTTTCTTCAATGACATTGAAGACATTTACTTTAATCAGCCAGGAGCACTTGCATCCAACTCACTTACGATGGTACTTTCTTGTTTCTAACATGCGTTCAATCCAATTCTAAACCACATAAGTTAGCCCTAACTAACCGATATAATTATATTTAAAAGGAAATGAAACAGCCGCTTATACAAAGTAACGTTGTCTGAGTCTAGCACATTAACTAAAGAAAGGTCTTTGATATAATTATGAATGTAATTTACCCGTGCCGATTGAAGTTCCAGGCAAATAATAAATAACTACACGGATTAATACCAATATAATATATTAACAAAAATATTGAGTATGGGTGGAGCAGGGTTAAGTTAAATTTTCTAGGAATAACTTTATCTGAAGGTTTAAAAACACCCTAAATCTAATTATATTTATCTGTCCATTTTTATAGATATTTACCAAAACATACCAATAATAATATAGTAAAATATTATCAATGCTTAACACAATAAGAAAATGTAACCCTGTTACAACACATAAAAGCTAAAAGGTTGTTTGGCTCACCATTTCAGCCCCAGTTGACCCGTCTCGGCTAGGCAACGACTCCACCAACACACCGCATCACTGACAATATTGGACTGACTCGAGGGGTCATGGTTCGCTTCTCGCCACGATAACTGTGCCGAGCCCAATAAAAGAAGATGAACGATATGCGCGAACTGGATGCGCTACGTCGGCAGTGTTCGGAAACTCAAATGACTGTTATCCGGCGTGCGTTTTGAAAGCGCGTGGACTGTTTGAGCATGATCTGGAAACATGCTACCCCTTACCCCTATCCCCCTCCTTTGGTTCCCGCACCTCGAGAGCACATTACATAGTTGTTGGGTATATAATAGCAGTGTTCTGTAATGCAGTTACACATTGCACTCTGATCACAAGGTGAGCGACCTGGTTTTAGGATAGTTAACGTCTGCATATTCAAAATTCCTTTTGGCCATAATGTTCTATCTTGTCAAAATTATCGTTCTGGGTTCTTAAAATCATTCATTATTGGTATTTCTCTTTAGGCCATGGATAAGTTTGATACCTTTGGACGGTTTGACCAAACCATATGTCTGTCTTTATTTTGTAATAATTTTGAAGGACGTTTGGTTTTTGTAATAATTAACCTACAATTTATTTTATCTACCTCACGGATATGTTTAAGTATCGCCATATTAAGTCAGTTATAATTCTGATGGCGTGACACTTTAGTTCTGTCAATTTTAATTATTTGAGATATTATAATCACGTGTTATTTATTTGAAGACAATTTACTATCGTTACATATATTGAAAGTTTACGGTATGTTAGTTAAATGTGGGGCCGCGAGTCGGCATAGTTATACTCTTATATGGGCTTCAATATTTAATATTTTGTACAAATAGTTGAGGCATAAGTTCATAAATTTGAACCCTTGTTGTTTATTTCGATTATGTCCGATTACGGTTGGGGAGGTGTATACTATTTGGGTCATCTTTGTTATTATTCCGACCTTTTGGGAAATGCCGGAAATGGCAACATGACATCTATTTATACTCACTTGATTTATTATTAGCTCTTGGATATTTGTTTTGGCTATCAATTATTATTATGGTAGGGCTAATAATAAGTTGTCTGAAGGTCAATTTAATCTGTAAATTGTATAATATATTTTGAGTCACCAGCTAAGTGCATGAGAAGGCGTCTCACATATTTCAGATATTGGTTACCTGCAGCTTGGGCATTGTCGGCATACTACGGTTCTTAAAACCCGTTTTGCCAATTTTATAATTGTTCTTTTCAAATTGTTGTTTACGATTTCAGCGCCTAACGCTTTATATGTCTCACTCTCACATAGAGCTGTATTTGTTTATTTCCTGAATAAAATAAACTCTCTTGTGACCAACCCGACTTTTATTTAAGTGTGATGATAAGAGGCGGGATACAAAAAGTATTTTTTTTAAAAATTTATCGTTATTCCAAAATTGTACCATATGAAAGATCTAGTGTCACTTTTTAGTAATATGGAAACTATGTTATGTTAAGTTAGTTTTTGAGCTGTGTATTGATATATTACTTGTGTTACGAATGTTGAATTTGATTTTTTTTTGCATCGCGTCTTACTATCCGTTCGGTCTATACGCTTATATAATAATTAAGCTAATGGTATTAGGAAAGTTATATTGAGAGGAAGTGTACATGCATTTGCGTGGAGGGAGAGTGTAAAACCATTTAGGAAAAAACCATCCTCAGTTCATCCGACCAAGATTCGAACCTTGATCTCCACGTCATCGGCAGTCTAATCTACTGTGAGAATAGCGCCTTAGACAATTCGGCCACCAAAGTGGGGTTTAATTTAATTAAAAGTAGACAGTATAAGGTATTGACATTATTTAGTGGAATATATTTAATAAAAGTCACAAATTATTATTATTATTATTATTATTAGCACCGCGTCTTACTAACCGTTCGGGTTATATGCACTTACGCTAATGTGTAATGGAAGGGTGATTGTGAGATGAAATGGAGGACCTACAGTTTAACGTGGAATCCGAACCACGGTGGAGGACTGGCATTCCTCACATTCACAAGTTGTGATTAATACACATCTTGTCAGAGGTGAAGGAAGGGTTTGGCAATCAGATAAATCTGTGCCGGGACCGAGGATTGAACCCCGGACCCCCAGCACAGAATAAGTTACAAATTACTTGCTAACTGGCACAAAAGCTAAATCATAATAAATAAATATTTGCTTTAATTTCATTAAATCAACAATCCTTTCGGTTAAAAAGTATTTGGATTGTACTAATAGCCCGACGCTTATTAAATTACATACAAATAAATAAATAGAGCAGTGGCAATCATTTTAATTAAACGGTGGCACTTGTTTGGTTCAAACGAGCCTGTAATCCCATTATCGGCTTCTAGTTTAGTTTTGATAGTGGAACAAATATTCAAAGCTATAGAATATTCACCATAACTTTTTACACTAATAACAGTTAAAAAAAGAAATGTTTAGGTTTTGGGTTGCTAATTCACTTGTACAAGATAACTGTTTTGTTATAAACAATAAGTTTTTTAATTACATGTTATATTTTACATTTAAAATAACTTAAAACTGAGTTTTCTCACACTATTTAATTATTTTTAATAACTTATTTTTATTCAATCCAAAACAATAGTTTAGATATTATTAAAAGTACTTAATCTTCGTTTTGGAATGCTCTCTATAATATGTAATATACTGGTTACATTAATACCTTTTAATACAGGCATCGCATTTACTTGAAAAAGGGAAAATACGTTTCATATTTTTATAGGCCTATATATTAAATTATTGTATTATTATATTGTATTTCAAAATATTTAACTGAGTAAAATATTTTCCTATTGCGTGGGTGCATCATTGTAAATATCTTGTTTCCGAAATGTTCAATCACCTAGTTTAAATTCGTCGGTCGACATTTTGAAGCTATATTAGTTAGACCTTTTGTGAAAGTGGTGTGAATAATATCTTTTTAAGTGGAAAAAAAAGCTTAATAAGCTTAGTGCCTAGCCTCAAATAAATATAAATAATACTGACCTAAATTACTGTGATTAACTCTCAAATTCATATATTACCAAATGTTTTCATTACAGTTATCCAAAGGGACTAATTAATGTCAGCTGTTGGTGTAGGGATATATTAGGGACTATTTATGGTAACTTTTTGAGCTGTCATCCAAGTAAACTCGAGTGGAAAATGTACCTTATAAAATCAATGAATAAACGTGTGAAAATTGATGTTTTGTCATCCTTGAAGGGTTTAATATAATTTAAAAACAATATTTTCAAGAAAAACTCTTAAATTGGAAGAAAAGGTTTTGTTACGTGTTTCCAATCTTACTACCAATACAAGACATCTGCAAATTTTGTAGGCAATGATGTGGAAAGGTTGGATTTTAGAGGACAAAACATGTACTCGAAATTTATGTGAAAGGAGAATGGAAAACCATCTAGAAAAAATAGCACAGTAATGCACCCGGCAGGATAGATTTTGAGACCCAGACCATACATTATTAAGAAACCCAACTAGATGAAACCTACATCAGTGGCCGTGGGCGACACTATCTCAGTAGGCTGGACTGCCATGGATGGGGAGATCAAGGTTCGAATCCCTGTTGGGTGTACTGAGAGGGGTTTTTCCAAAATGGTTTTCCACTCTCCCTACATGTAAATTCGGGTACACTTCCTATAAATATAACCTTTCTCATCCCTAAAACCATCAGCGTAACTTTTACACAAGCGTATAACCCAAACAAGTAGTAAGACGTGGTGTTAAAATAAAACTAGATGAGACTTACACCTTTGTCCACAGGTCCACCATTACGTGTGACAATTTACTATTTATTTCATAAGCTTAGTGAGTTTGAGTAAGAGTTCAAAATGAATGTTAATAACTTTTATTTTACGTGTACAGGTGATAGATTATATCAACTGATATCTTTTAAAACATGTTAATTATTTGAAGTGAATTTTTTTATGTCATGAACAGTAATTTAGTATAAGGTTTAAATGATTCTATAGGTTTCCTAATGAAATATATATTACAAACAAATGTTGTCATGTTAAAACCCAATCTAATATTGACGTAAATTTCAGGGCTGGGTCTCGAATAATGGTTTATTTGAGCGAGGTTGATTCTCTTTGAAGTCCTCCCCAGTCCAAGAAGAACAAACTGACCAAAGATAATCCCCAAGGGGAACAGTCCAGAAATATCCTTGATATCCGCTGTGCGAGTAATTTAACTCAAACTTTGGAGGAAACTTCCACCATGTTGCCCCTATTCTCGCTCTGCACAAAGCAAGTTTTCCGACAGTAAAAAGTTGTGTGCATTCAACTATGACGCGTTTCTGATAAGTTTACTCTTACTATTGTTTATTTGTTACTTTATACTACACTGGATATCATCGCTGAGGGAAACACCTTTGTCATTGGTCAATCTCCTCTCAAATATAAGGAAAGTTTCGCAACACTAGCCAGTCGAGGTTTCCAGTAGCTCCATATTACCCCAACACACCACCTTCAGACATAACCGAGAGCGAGGAGATTTGGCAACATTTGACTGAGAGAGAAAGCGAAGATAAAGCTTTTTTCAATAATATCTGCAGTTACCTCAGCAATGATATTGGGTGTAGTTATTCGCTTTATTGCAAAAACTGGCTATCATTAATTTAAGCCAGCAGATCTAGGGCACAGAATAAGTAGGGTTAACTCATAGGGAATGCAAAGTACTTTATGCAACCTCATTACAACAACCTAAACAATAAAAGTTTACATCACTCACCACCCTGACCCCATTTGACTCGTCTCAGCAAGACCGCAGCTCTACAACACTTCCCGGCACTGTCTAAAACCTTACTGAATCGAGGTCCATGGTTCATTCCCCGTCGTGAGCACCAAGCCGCGCCCAGAAAAAAAGAAGAACGATATGCGTGAGCGTTCACTGCGCTCTATCGGCTGTGTTCGGCAAGCTCGTAGTCTTGTTCTTTCCACTGATGTCTAGGTGGACGTTGTACAATCCAAGATGTTCTAGAAGAATTCTGCCCCCTACACCTCTCCCCCTCCTGTTATTCCCGCTCCTTGAGAACACGTGATAGGTTCAAGGACTATATAATTATAGGATCCTGTAATGTTGGCACATATTGCAATACTGGCTTCGTAAGGTGAGCGACGTCGTTATAAATTGATTAATATCTTTATACTCTAAATTCCCTTTCGGCTTGGATTAAAATTAACATTTTTAAAGTTATCGTTTGAGAATCTCTCAATATTAAACTTATTAATTTTTATCATGGATTTCACGCTATATGGTCTTAGTGTTTTTGGACTCTTGAGGTCATGCTGAAAGTTTAAAATCTCTGCAGGGTTAGAGTAAAACCGTATTTCCAACTTTGATATTATGCTTTCCTTTGGGGACAATTGGTCCCTGTGTTTTCACGTAATCTCTGCATATCCGACTCACGGATGTTTTTCAAACCCTTTTGGTATCAATAGTTTGTTTGTTAACAGATAGCGTCCTTAGCCAGCTCCACTTATTTTAGTATAATGTAGAGTTTTAATCATCTTATTATTTGTTAATAAATTATTTAATATTGCTTTTACAGTTTAAAGTTTATCATCTGTTAGTTTGAGATAGGGCTCAAGATGGCGAGATTCCACTGTAGTCATTGCTATGATAAATGTACCTTACTTACGTTGCGTGTAGTTAGGCTTGAGACCGCCTGCAGGCGCTAAATACTATTTAATATTTTATTCATCCTTTGATTGGTTGGCCGCCTCTAGATGAAAAGAAGGGCCAATAACAAGTAATAGTCTATCATTGAACTTTAAAGATCTAGATAGTTAAACTTACAATCTCTTGGCTTTGTGTTTTTTTTAGCATCTTTGGATCGCAAGTTAAATTTGCGTGCCGGCCGCTTGGCTGCGTCATTATTAGAGTTTGACATTTTTGGTGAACAAATTATGTCCTGTTCAGATTTAGGAGGCCGATAATTTGATGAAAGCAAATCATTTATTATTTCAACAAATTAGAGCTGCCAATAAGAGCACTTTGATTGGGGTTATATATTTTTAAGAGTGTATCCTAAATTAGTTATTCATATCAAAGATGTTTGATTTTGTCATTATATTAAATTATGGCTGGTTTAAGTAAAATAGATAGAGATAGTTTGTAAGGTCAATCTAGGATTTGTTGTTTCGTATGTTTTGAGCTGCCATTTATGGGCGAGAGTAGACTTTTTTTACGAATATTATAATGTTAGCTGTCTGATCATGTGACTGATGAGAAGCAGTGCAGGAAACTTGCAGCATTCAAGCTTACTTGTACACTACATATCTCATGTTATAAGAGTTTGCTTTGGCTATAACTATTTCGATGGTTCATAAACCTTTGTATACCTATTAAATCAGGTCCTTTCTTTGGAATGTTCATTTCACATAAATTTTGAGCTTACAAACGATGATGTCACCTAACACATTTGGGCTGTCTCACTCGTCTCATCGAGTTGTATATGTTTTGTTATTTAAATAAACAACTCTCTTGTCACCGCCTTGGCTATTATGTCTGAGTGGGGATGGGGGTTACACTTATTTAAAGGAATAGTACTTACACTGCGATATTTCTTATTGGAATGGCAATTATGAACTTTTTATACCACTAAAACAAATAAAATTTATATTAAAACTTTTAGCTGTGGCCCTATAAAAGCTACTTTATTTGTTTGATAAAATCTTGATGTATGTGACTAACCTTTTAATTTTATCACCGATGTGCGACTTTTAACAGGAAACGTTTAATTTTAAGAATGAGCTAATTTCCTCTTTTCATGAATTAAAAAACTTAAAAGGGAAGGTTTTTAGTACCATAGGAACATGTTTTAACCTTTCACCTCCATTTTTACGTAAATACTATTTTGAAATAACAAACCACTTGTTAAATAACATAATATTTTTGAATACCTACAATGCATTTCAATGTACAGAAAGGCGGGCACCTTTAAGTAAACATAACAGGGAGCCTTAAGTAAATAAACCAGCACATTTCCAGGAAGTGAATTAAGTTTATATGAACCCAAAATATCCCAGACAGATTCTTCCACATATTACCTACCACTCAACCTGACCGGTATTATTTCTTGATGGAGCAATTCATGATTTATTTGTCTGAGTTTTCTTTCTTTACTAAGCCGGGGCGATGAATCACTACTATACAAATTTAATTTGTAATAATTATCTATCTTAGCGATTTATTTTTTTTAAAAAGATTTGACAAAGTTCTTTAAGAGAGTAAACATTTTTTTCATCCCTTCCTAATATAGCTTGTATTCGAAACAATTTACTCATACATTTTATCTATTTATTTAAAACGTGAAGCCATTTCCATATTTATACCAAACAGATTTTAAACATTTAAAATTAAAGTTTATTATACATCGTGGATGTGCCAAAAAGAACGATAATTTCTTTCTACAGCAATTTCTTGAGTTAAATATAAAAGAGATTTTAACTTTATATTTTTCAAATAATTATCTTACATATCAATAGCGAAATCACAATCTACATAATAGTTTTTGTTAGTCGGGGATTGTATGAAAGCAATTAATACAGGGTCCCCGATGTGATTGAGGTTTTAAAAAAGGCCTTGAACTGTGTATTTATGCAAACATCACAAAGCGTCTATACTTCAAACCCCTGGGAATTAGACTAGTAAGAAAGTTGATTTAGATAATTTATTCCACCTGGGTACGACTCTAATTGTATAACCTTCCTTCCTTTATAATTATTATTTATATCAGAATCCACTCTACAGATATCTATTTCCTTACATAGATTCTAATGTATGCTCGTTCTTTTACTGTAGTATGGCAGCTTAACGAAGAATTTGAGGTGAATGTGGACACACCGGACTAAAGAACCAATTTTTTTCCACATGTGTCTTAGGGCCATAGCTTTCAATTTTCTATAGGAGCCATCTCCTTCGGCGGCCATCTTGAGCTATATGTAACTATATTACCAAAATCTTGGCTCCTAAAGCACTTAGGATCACAATATTGGTGTGTAAATATACATTTTCGGGGTCAAGGAATACAAATAGACCATTTTTAAATGCATCAAATTATCTATTTATTCGCAATTTAATATTTTACTGGTGCACCTGTCTATCATTAATAAACTATTCACCAATTTCTTGTTTTGAAAATTATATATGTACTTAATAAATATATATTAGATAAATGCTAAAAGACATACTTTGTGAAAGATGGCGTCACAGGCTGGGAACAAACTAGATAGCTCGACTCGTCACCCAACATCCAAAATTCCCATCAAGCGTGCGGTCACGCAATTTATCTTGTCTAACAAGCTAAACTGAGTTCTTGAAACTACTTGAGCTTTAATTAATGAATGTATGAATGAGCATGCGAATGGTTTTCTAATTATTTGAAATTCCTTTATTAAAATTTGTTTGTTTTTCAATAATTAATGTAATATTGTATGTTTATTCATGGCTGATTAAGTGGAAGAAAAGGCTAACGCCTAACTCCGCCAGATAAATAGAGGCTATCATTATTATTATTATTAACTTTTTAGAATCCTTTGTTGATGCAGCCTAACAAAACGATACGGCTTCATCGATAGAATCATAAACTAGATCGAACAAATAATGGTAAATAATGATTACTTTACAAATTAAATAATAGCACATTAAACATTCTATAAGGTTCACCGATTAAAAGTAGCTATTTTCTATTTTTAAATAAATAAAATATTATTCTGTAATACATTGTTGTAGGCCTATTAATTGTGTCACTATTTGTGTTGACCAATCATTATTATATAATGTATCTATGTCCTATCTACTTTAATGACGCATACTCAAATTAAATGATTTTCGAGATAAAGTGTTAAAATTCGATTTTTTACTCAACAAAAGAAACAGGGGGATTTCAAATGGATCACTAAAATCATTTGATTTTTTAATGGCCAATAAACATTTATTACAGTAATAGTTTCAACAGTTGTTTTGGACATTATGACTTACTAACTTGAAGATACATACATTGATAAAATAATTTAGTTTTAAACAAGAAACTAATAAAGGTTGTTTACATATAGCATTTAAAGCTTAGTATAAACAAAAATTAAATCATTTTATTTTCCCAATTATATCTACTCCCACACATTTTATTTAATCACAACACTACATTAATCTGTTTGGTTTCGTAGTCCTATATTCTTTTATCGGGTTTCTGGTTTGGTGTTGTCTTTGTAGATGATGCGAAACAACCTTTCCACTCTTCAGGAAGGTCTGAAAAATATAAGAACATTATTTTTTGTTAATTGACAGTACAAAGTAAAGTGCAAATTGTTGACGTGATGTCAAATAAAGTTTTTTGATTCATCTTTGTTTGTTTTAATCATCTGAACTCAAATAAATATTCATTTATATAGAAAAATTAAATCTGGACACAACGTTTGGCTTAAAGTTCCAATACTCTTGACATTAAACTACCTAAAATGTCTTATAACTCATTTTAATGGTATGAACGTGTGAAGCAACCAGCTATTGGAACCATTGTAAACACATGTTGACAATCATGATGCTGTTTATACATGGGCTGTGTTTATTCACAAATCATACATATTTTGTTAGGATTCTGTGATGTTCTCAAACAAAACAATACCTTTATCTTCTATAGTTGCAGCCATTCAATGGCGTGACAAGGATTGTTGTCAGGGTAAACAGAGTTTGCTCAAACTGAACCTGTGATCACTCAGTAAAACGAAAATACATTTTCACAAAGGCATATAGAAAAAAGACTGCCAATCTCCAACATAAGTTCCATCATAAATCCTCAGGAGAATAGTGCTTTAATGTCAGTATTTTAGAGTCCCTTACAATGGAAAGGCAATTGTAGGAGAGTCTCTCATTGATACGTCTATGATCGAATCACTCACTCTGAATGGGGATGGCCCAGTCTTCTTGCGATCCTGGTGTCTTCGCACATTCACTGCTGAAGTCTGTGACGAGCATAGGTTGCACTATCTTCAAGAAAGTGTCAAAAGGACACAGCTCGTCGCAGTTGGGCAGTTTCATGATGTAGGGCTCTTGTGTGGTCGAGTTGCTGTAAGTGATCTAAAAAATAATCACAAATTACAAAATGGAAATTATCCTTGTATAAAAATATAAATAAAATAATTAAATTAAGATATATGCTCAAAGGACAAACTTTACTCTACGTTAGTGTTTATTTTAGCATCACGTTTTAATACCCGTTCGGGTTATACGCTTATGTACTAATTACACTAGTGGTTTTATGGAGTAAGAAGGCTGTATTTATATTTAAATAAAGTGTAACAGCATTTTTGTGTAGGGAGAGTGAAAACCCATTTTGGAAAAACAGCCCTGAGTACACCCGCCCGAGATTCGAACCTCAATCTTTCCGTCATAACCAGACTAGCCTACTGCGTGAGTAGTACGTTAAACCACGCGGCCACCGTAGCGGGTTACGCTTGTGTTCTTCAAACCTTTTTAAATTCACGGTACACTTAACAAGCCTACATTTTTTGCGGCACGCTGTTTTATTTTGGATAAGTGCTGCAGAAAATTGATTACGGACCCAGTACAACGGATGTACAGTAAATCAGAATAAGGAAAGTATAAACTAATATTTTTCAGGAAGTAACCTCAAAATGATTCCAAGATTAAAGGTTAAAGTTCTTTCTATGTGCCCACTTCTTTAAAATTTAGAAACATTTCGTTTCAAACTATTAGTAATTTGGGTAAACAATAACTCTTAGCATCGTGTGAAAGCTTTTTATTTGGTTAGATGTATTTAAAATAATTGTAAGTACGAGTAAGAAATTCGGATGGCGTATGGCTGCCGCTTGTACAAATTTTATTCATGTTCTTATTAGATAGCGATTAGTGGCGCTTTGGACCGTGTCTGCACGGCACACCTAATTCGCCACCGTGGCACACCCTTTGTTGAACACGGCTTTATGCTACTACATAGAAAAATAACGTATTCAAAGTTGGTTAATGCAAACAATACAAAATAGCTATATCATTACTAAAATACTCATGTAATCTCTTTCTTTGTATTTTATGTGTTTTATATGTGTATATATATATATGAAAAGGGAAAATTTCCGATGATTAAAACAACGTGTAAAGGGTGCCTCACACGGTGCTGGTTTTATTAGCTTTTGACAAGCTTTTTTTTATTCGCCCTTGTTTTCGCTTGCAAACTCTGTAAGCCATCAGCTTCTTTTATTCGCTAGCAATTGATTCTGTCGTCAATGGCGAATAATTCTTCCGAGCTGATAAATAGAGACATGCTCAACTTGTTCGCTGCCACAAAGCGAAAAGCAGGCTGATTTTACTAGCATTTTGTTAAAAAGTGAATCAGCTGGTGAGTGGCGAATAGCTAGGCTCTCTGCGCATGCGTGAATACAGGCAGGTATACGATATTATTTCAGAGTGAGTCGTCGTGCACTCATGTTATTGTTTTGTTTTGAAATTCGCGAGCTGTGGAACATTTTAGTCAAAGTATCCTGCTTCTTATTTCTCTATCTTCTTCAAAAGTTTTACAAACTTTTCACATGACAACCATACGACTTTACTATAAGCCTGTGGGTCTTCAAGTGCTAGTTCCTTCAAGAGATTGTCGGAAAACCCCTGAGAAACCCTCCTACATATCCATTTCAGAACCCAATTTTCTTCTTTCGCTTCATCAAAGAATCACGTATTTGAACTTGAAGAGCTCGTGCGTAAAGTAAAACTGCAGCCCAAAGTACATCCTCCTGTGACGCCATTATATTAAAGACTGTCTGTCCCATAAAACTCTGGAAAATTCCTGGTTTTTACCAGCACCATGTGAGGGATTTTTTTCGCTGGTTAATTGTTTACCCGAAAATTTTCTTTAGTGTAGTGAATAGCTAGCGAGTAAAAAAGCTAACGAGCAGCGAATAAACCGGAACCGTATGAGGCACCCTTAACTGTGGAGGTGTGAAGAAGTGGGAAGTGTTAAAAGTTCAAGAAGGAATGAAGAGAGAAGTGTGTCTGTTACTATCTAGGCTTAACCTAACTGCCAGTTGGCTTCCTTCACTATCACTTAACTTTACAATAGTGTACAGTGTTTCTATACTGTCGCACTGTACACATTTGCAAGCCATTAGACAGTCATTTATTTTATTGAAATACAAGTTAACTAAGAATTAATAAAAGTATGATACTATTAAGTATATACAATTAATATTAACACATTTTGTAAATTTGTGTTTAGATATCTATTAATACATTAATTACTTAGAAAGATTTTTGAACTAATATCTTCTTAAATGGGCTAGTATTATTATTAATTTAACTATGGCAATTCAAATATAATTTAATCTTATAGTCAAGTATGCTTTTATTATCACACAGGACGAATGTACTGCCTTTAGCACTAAAAATTAAATCAAAATATTATCTCAAAGGAAACCATGAAACATCTAAATATCAAATCTGAACCAAATCTATTAAACCATTTCGGTCATAGTCCCAGGTACAGAGAGAGAGAGAGAAAAAGAGAGAGAGACAAACAAAATTGTAAACTTTTTTTAAAAAATTTTGGGTCACATAAAATGTAAAAATCCATAATCTCTAGGTCGAAAATGTCCGCGATTTAAATAATTTCTTAAGGTTTAGCTGATAAATTCATTAAACAAATTGTGTCAATGATTGCAGAAATATGATTTTCATCGTTTATTCAGACACTTAGAAAATATTAGTCATTATTGTTTCATATATTCAGATTATAGAGGACTCAATATCACTAGAGGAATAAATAATAAATCTTCACTTTAGGAGCCCGTCTCAGTCCATGGTTAACCCGAAGCTTAGACAGATAATAAAAAGGCTGTTCGGAAACTCAAAGATCAAACTACACATATAGTTTGTTTGAACCAAAAATAATGCAAAATCCCTATATACTTACATCCGGAAAACTATGATAATACCATTAAACTGTGTTCAAAAATCTCGGCGTACATCGCGCGGAGAACATAGCTATTCAAGCATGCGTGTACAACAGGCTGCATAGGAGTTAGGCGCACGGCACTACACACCTTAACATCTTGGAGGACGGAAGCAGAACACACCACAATTAATAATAAACAACACACCAGTCCATTTACAAATGAGAATACGTTCTGAGGGTCATCAGTAACGGTCCTACATCACAAAAAGTTCTTGCCATTATTACATGTATGGTGCAACGCGACTAGTTCCTATGCAACTTGGAGTACACGCATGCTTGACAGCTTTGCTCTCCCAATGCTGTAAGCTGAAACTTTGAAAACAATTTAATGGTATTAATATAGTTTTCCGGATGTAAGAGAATAAAGATCTTGTATTATTTTTGGTTCAAACAAGCTATACGTGCAATTTAGGGTATGAGTTTCGGAACACCCTGAATATTGAACAAAACTTCTCATCGTAGTGCGGTTTCCTATAGTTTCAATTTAAAAACAATTTATCAGATTATTTTTTCAAGCACCGTCTTACTATCCATTGGGATATATGCTTATGTGCTAATTACGCTAATGGGTTAGGGATGAGAAAGGTTGAAATAAGAGTAAGTGTACCCACATTCGAGTGGGAAAAGAGCGTGGAAAACTATCAAGGAAAATAAAACACTCAATACAATTGACCGGGATCTTCAGCAGTCTAGTATATTGCGAGTGTAGCGTCTTAGACCTTTCCACCTCCAAAGCGGGTACAACAAAGTTCAAATCTATTTATTCTAAAATAAAAAAAATGTCATTAGCGTCTAGAGAAGACCAGTTAATCGGGTGTGGGATGAGCTCTTCAGGTGGGATGGAAGAGAAAGTGGATTAAGGTCCATACTTATACTGTTTTTTAATAGAAAAATAAATTTTTGGTTAAAATAAATAAAATATTGCTTCACTAGATACGTTTTGTTTGATTTTCAACACGATCCTTGAATATTTTTCATATGCATAATGGCATTTGAACAAACATTTTTTAATAATAAGGAAATCATCCTGTTACAATTTTGCGATGCATATTACAGATTTTCAATAATTATTAAGATTCTAACTTTTTTTTTACATCCATTAAAAAACTTACTCTTTACAGCCTGTGGTCTGGTTCAATTTTTTATTTAAACCATATATTTTCCACTACCGCCTTGCTAGGTCTATCGTAGCTTCATATGCCTTATAATATATCTTAAGACTAGGACAGGCACAACATACAGTCCCCGGCTGTTAATTTATCAATGTGAAAGGGCAAACCCATATTTACATCAACGATACATTTTCGTCCATGCCGGGAATCGAACCTAGCACCTTTAGCTCACTAGGCAGACACGCTACCAACTGAGTTAAGGTGTCGAACTGTTGAGATTCTAATAATTATACAACTAAGCCAAGAGAATCTGCTGTAGCAAATTTTAACTAATTTTGATCAAAGAAGTATTTTGTTATAAAAAAAACTGCAAAAATATTTACCTTAAACTAGCATTCCTTGCCATTCCTCTTGCTAATACCGTTATCATTATACTTACCAAGACGTAGTGAGAGTTGTTCTTGAGTCTGAGTTCAATGGAAGCAAAAGAAGCATAAGGGGCTCTGACACCATCGTAAATGTCGAGGGCTAAGAAGGTGTCGCTGATGGTGTAGTCATGGCCAGGATAAAGGAACATCTTCCTGTCAGGACTGAGCGTCCCGTTCTTCTTGGCCACCATGTTTACGACCATCTCGTTTAGGAAGGAACCAATGGCCACCTTCTGAAGCTCCTTAGTCCCTGCTACACCCAGATACCAGTAGAACTGGTTGATGGCCTGAAGAGGTTCAGGATAGTACTTAGCAGTCCAGTTGGGGAGCGTCAGGTTGTGAAGGTCCTGAAATATGGACGATGATTATTCAGTGACAATGAAACTGTTTGAAATAGAGATAAAGTAGGATTCCGGTGAAAAGGACCTTTCAGAAAATACAAATACTTTTTTTGGTGGTCAACATTCATAACATATTAGTTTTTTATTAGAAGGATGCGGATTTTGACTACCTAAAGACTGTCCAAAATGACATGTATGTATAAAAAATGGCAATTTTTTTAAATTATAAACTAAAAAAGAATGCACACGAGTAGATAAGACAATTCCTCTATACATGGAATATAAAATAGATTGGTATGCATTTAAAACCCCTCAAACAAAATTATTTCGCAATTTACTAAACATTAATATTGATTTACAAATAAATACCTTCTTCAGAAATAATAGCAGAAATCTTTCAAGAGTAGTTGCAGCTCCATAAATTTAAAGGAGGAAGAATTGTGGAAGTATAGAGGAAGTTGGAGGCATTTTACTAGACTGACCCGTTCACAGGTTAGAAAGAGCTGATGTTGATGACAATTTGTCAATAAATGGTATTCTGACCATAGGTACACCAAAATAAAAACATTGATAATAACCTCTCTCCTCCATCCCTAACTTCCAGTGACGTGTCATGGAATATTGCCAGGGTAAGCAGAGTTTATTAAAACTGTACCTGTGATATTATCCCACCCATTTGACCGATCATACATAAGATCTGCTCTACACATCTCACACGGGACTGCATTTCTGTTGATACCTGCCCAGTGACTGCTCTACTGAGTGATGAGCACAATTCACAGGAACAGGAACTCATCACCCGTATGCCACATTCAGCCCACGAGAGATACGCTTGTCTCCAGTACTTTTATAATACTATTCTTCCTGCAGTCATAATCGTTTAATTTTAGTAAATTCATAATTTGGAATTAAAAAATAACAAAGAAAACTTAAAACTATTTCAAATTGTGCTATATAACATTTTTTCCCTTTAAATACTTGATGGTGGGAAATCTTATTTACATCATTAAATATATACTGTTTCATGTGTTTCTCTATCCCATCTAAAAATATCATTTTTAATAAAAGTAATATAGATTATTGATTTTAAATAGGCCCACATAATATCGAAAAGTTTAAATATACCTGTATCGGTGAGCAGGCAGATTAAACGTTTAAGATCTTCCGGTCTAGTTTGCCATTGTTTGGAAGGTCAACCCTTCGTACCCTAGCAACACTCCCCGCTTACGTCACAGCCCTCTCCCCTTCCTCCAGCTTACCTCAATGAGAAGAATGTCGTAGATGCCGGCGTTGAATTTAGTGGACCCAGCGTATTCTTTGACGGCGTCTCTGACGTTTTGGGTCACGTTATCAATGCATTTGTAGACTGCAGATTGCTTTATCAGTTCGTAGCCTTTCAGATACATGTCGCAGATGGCCCAGGCGTTGTATATCTGACACAAGACGAAAACATGTTGTAAATTGGCCCTGGACTACTTATATCGTTCTACATCAATTTGATGTTTTATTTGATACAATAAAGCATTCTGAGGGTTTTGAATAAAAACTTAATTCAAATAATAAAATACTATGTTTGTAATAGTCGATTTTCAATAGGTAATTATTTTAAATACAAATACATTTTTAGATAATCCAGGGATTAGTATTTAAAATTGTTTTTTGCCTTCCTTGGCTCTCCTAACATTACTTGGTTAAAGTATTTATTTCTGTGTTGGTAAACATATATATATATAAAAGAGTATATATATAAGAGTTACACACACAAGCACATGGGCACACACACGCGCACGCACACACACACACACACTGAAGTTACATCGTTCTGCAGTAAGATTGTCAATACATTACAATTTTCATAGAAAGGCTCTTACAGAAAAAACAAACATAGATTTTGCTACTAACATCAATAGCAGTGTTTATATTATTACTGTTATTTTTAAGTATTGATAATATCTATAAAAAGTAACAGCTGATGATCACATAACCTGATCTATGAAAACGTGCTAGTAGATCAGCTTTGATATTGGTTTGATAAGGCCTTTTCTATGGAAATTTGACTGTACACTATACCTAAAATCATTGCCTACACAATTTCCTGTGAGTGACTTTGATATTTCAAACACCCGCCTTGGGGAATTCACATAATAATTTGCCAGTCTTATTTGGTCTGCCAGTATGCCGGGTTCGAATCTGTCAAGTGAACAAACGAGTTTTTTTATAAAAACTTTTTAACACCGCGTCTTACTACTTATTCAGGTTATACGCTTCTGTAATAATCACGCTAATGGTTTCAGGAATTAGGAAAGCTATATTTATAGGAAGTGTACCCACATTTACGTGGAGGAAGAGGGGAAAACCACTTTGGGAAAACCAACCTCAGTACACCTGACCAAGATTCGAACCTTGATCTTCCCACCAAAGTGGGTAATCAATTTCTTACAGTAGTATTATTTTCTCCTTATCACTTCAAACTACTCATCCCGGCTGTAAGCATTTTAATTACTGTAATGACCCGTCTCGGTGGCCGAATGGTTTAAGGCGTCACTCTTGTGTTAGACTAGTCTGCCGATGACAGGAATATTGGTGGTTTAGAAAAAATCCACTCTCCCTTCACGCAAATGGAGGTACACTTTGTCTAAATTAACTAATCAATTAATTTGGGGTAATAATGAGGAATATTGAGCAAATGTATCTGAATATGCACAGAGGAAGAGTGGGATACCATTCGGGAAAATCAACCCTAAGTACACCCAATTGGTATTCGAACCCTAACCAACCAATCACCAGAAAACCACGCTAGATGAGTATTATCTTACATTTAGTCTGCGCATCCACCGATACGGGTCCCTGGTATATGATTTGAAAGGATGGTTGTCCCACAACAAGTGTTCAGCACTTACCGGGTCCTGCGAGGTTGGCACTGTGTGTATGGGGATAGGTTGGAAGACAATGTTCTTGCCAGAGGAGGTGTTGTCCCACAACAAGTGTTCAGCACTTACCGGGTCCTGCGAGGTTGGCACTGTGTGTATGGGGATAGGTTGGAAGACAATGTTCTTGCCAGAGGAGGTGTTGTCCCACAACAAGTGTTCAGCACTTACCGGGTCCTGCGAAGCTGGCACTGTGTGTATGGGGATAGGTTGGAAGATAATGTTATTGCCAGAAGAGGTGTTGTAAAGAGGAGGATACAGGGCGAACAGGTTACACTCGGCACTCATCACGCAACGGTCACTATCCTCACTCTTCACGTAGAGGTCCTTGTAGCTGTACACTTCCGGCAGGAGGTCCGAGTATCTGCTGCGGAGATGTTGACCAAGGACGTATTGCTGCTCCCTACCCACCTGCAGCAAACAGACAACACCCGGTATACATGCTGCGGAGATGTTGACCAAGGACGTATTGCTGCTCCCTACCCACCTGCAGCAAACAGACAACACTTGGTATATCTGCTGCGGAGATGTTGACCAAGGACGTATGCTTCTTATTAACCTGCACTAAATTTACAACACCTGATGTATCTTCTGAAGAGATACTAACCAAAGACGTGTGCTTCTTACCAACAGGCAGTAAATATACAATACCTGGTGTATCTGCTGAGGAGATACTGACCTATGGCGTACTGCTGCTACATAAAAAGCCGCAAAAAATTACCAGCATCCAATCTATCTTCGGCAAAGATATGTACAGTTATAAAGAAATATTGATTTAAGGCATATCGCTTCTTTCTGCCATTCGGCATCAAGAAAATAAAATATGCTATAAGGATAAATAAAATAAGCCACTTGTTCAATTGTGAAGTATTGTAGGTGAACTTGGGTGATACCGGCTCCTTACCCCTTAAAACTTGAAATATGTGCCAAAGGTTTCTGCTAGGAGACATCCACTGGTTCTTTAATTTACGTCAAGGCAATTTACGATCAAATTATATTGAAATTGTCTTAAAAACTCTACTCTCGTTAAAGTACTAGAATTGATAAAGGCAATCAGCTTCAATTTTGAGAGTGACACGAATAAATTTAAGGCATAGCCCCGTTTCAAAAGCTGAAAACATTGCTACACCCTTCAAATTGTTACAGGAACACTGACATAGGACTCATTTTCGATTTCTGACTTACCTACAAGGAACAAACATTAGACAAATAATAATAATATTGCAAGTCTGGAACTGCATCACTTATTGCCCAGTTTGTGGAAAGATTGGCTAGTACTAATGCGCCAGTGCCCAGGGGACGCTCGAATATACTAATCCTACATCCTTTCCGTGGATGTTCTTTCCATGTCTTGATGAGAGATGATGGTGATAGTGAGTATGATGGCGTGGAACTAGTGGAAACACAACCTAACATAAGCCTAATAAACCAAACCCTGGTGAGCGTTGGGGTGATTACCCTTACGGGAAAAATACCCAAGGTACCACCAAACGAAAGTCACCCAATCAAGGTGGGATGGAAGGGGACGCGCCAGTGTTTTTGCAGTTTTATGTGGCAAAACTTTTTTTTATTGCCAAAATAAAAAAATATTGCTCCAGTACAAACATATAATTTAATATTCTTCACATGCTTATATTAACAGTTCCTGAATATATGTCATGAGCATGGTGGCATTAGCCAAAAATTTTTTAAATTAAGAGAAAAAGTTCTCATTAAATTCCAGAACACCCCTGGCAGATATTCCAACAACTGTTGATATCAACATGTGAAGAAATTTAAACTTTGTGTTTGTACTGGAGCAATATGTTTTATATTTTGGCCAAAAAAATGTGTTTTCATGAAAACTGCAAAAACCACTGGTTTTTTTTTCTCGCGTTCACTTCCATCCTACCTTAAGCTTAGGGGTAATTTTAACAGATGAAAATCATTAAAATAAACATAATTTCAATTCTAAGCTTTATAAAACTAATATTATATATTAGTTTTTTAAATTGAAACATCTGAGGGGTTTTCGTTTTAAATAAATGTAGCAGAACTTGCATGGCCAAACAGCATGGGAAACCTTGCAGTGTTCCCGATACAAGCTTTTGGCTCAAAGCCAGGATTACCAATCACGTAATCATGCTGATCTGGTCATGGCTTTTTTTTTGCACCACGTCTTACTACCCGTCTCGACTACTTTTAATTACACTAATGAAGTATATATGAGGCAAGTGGCGTTATTTATATGTAAAAAGAACAGGAAACCATTTAAGAAAAAAAACCCACCTTCAGGTCACTAAGCCAGGTATGAAAAACTTACTTCACCATCACCAGCAAGCCATACAAAAGGAGCTTGACGTTTAGTCCGCGTGCCTACCAATGCAGGCTGTGTGCTCTAATTGTTTTTCTTTTTTTTTACTTAAATATCCACGTAACTGACAACTATATATAAATATTTAAACTACGTACTAGATCTATTACTATTTCGGCGTTTACTTGAGATATAGCTTCCAAACTTGTATAGTTTAATTTTCTGGTGATGATCGAATCTCTGACAGGTGTACAGAGGGCGGATCCACAAAATGGTTTTCCACTTTCCTTCCACGCAATTTCAAGGCCATTTACTATACAATTTTAAATTCACCATCCGTACCCCATTAATATAAGTAAATATTGATATCCCGGTGAAGTAGTAATACACGATATAAATAAATATATCACTCCCTCCCTAACATATTGATGTTAGATATACTTTTTATAAGAATGATATTTTATCATTATAGTTATTTTATAAATATTGATGATATTTATCAAAAGTGACATTTGCAGATAACATGACTTGAATTATACGTAAAATTAAAACTAGACCCATTAAAGTTTCTAGATACCCGCATCAGTGGCCGAATGATCTAAGGCTTTACTCTCGTGTTAGAGTGGCTTGCTTAAGACGAAGATATTGGGGTTTGAATCACGACCACGTCTACTGAGGGTGGTTTTCCCTCTATGGTTTCCCACTCTACTTCCACGCAAATGTTGGCAGATTACCTCTAAAATGCTTCTTTCCTCATTCCTACCACTTTATAGTAATTCTCATTTAAGCGTAACACCTGAACCGGGAGTAAGACGTGGTGATAAAAAAAAACTTTTCTAGTGGTTAGATAAGGTCCTTTTTACTAAACTAAAGCTCTATTATGGTGTTACCTCAGTCAACTGACCCAATCCTTCAGGCCAATATATGTCGACGGCATTGTAGGGGTCATTAGGGTACGTCTCTAGTGGAGTACGATCCCCGTGGCGGAAAAACTGTGTCGAAAAAACAAACATAAAGTAATTAGCTTAGATAAGATTAATGACTTAAAAGTTTATAGAGAATACTAGCTCTAAGACATTATATTACGAACGAGATATAATTTTTTTTCTCAGCCTGAGAAAAATTAAAGTTTACCTTACATTCATGTTTATTTAAAAAATACAATTTAAATTGGGAGCGAAGTTCCAAGTGTTAATTTTAATCAATTAACAGATATTTTTTCATATTTTAAATAATTTAAAATTAAGTAAATTACCAATATCTAAAACATGTTTTTTTAAAACGTATATTACATACCACATTAGCAAGAACGATTGTACCGTAATCATCTTGAGCGGATATGCACGCAATTATATCCAATACTAAAAGGAATACAGTGAATTTTAATGTCATCTTAAACAATTCACAAATAAGTTGGTGCTACCGAAATATTCTAATGCTAATAATTAACTGACCTCGTAAATGTTGAATCCACTCTTTAAATACCGTTACTATTGATTAGATAACTGCTTATGTTGATCTGAACTTTAGTCAGCTTTAAAGCGAAATGTTGATTTAAAAATGAGATATGTGAGCATTCTAAATATATGATATGTTTTTGTATGGATGCTTCTAGACAAACTTTTTACTTTAAGGATATGTTTATAACGGTAAGATATTGAGTTCGAGTTATACGATTATGTAGACGTCTAATTACGCTAATGAGCTGGATCTAGAAAGGTTATATTTAGAGGAAGTGTACCCACATTTGCGTCAAGGGAGTTTGGAAAATCATTTAGGAAGACCACTCTTAGTACACCCGACCTATATTCGAACCTCATTCTTCTCGTCATCAGCAGTCTAGTATACTGCGAGAGTGACGCCTTAGACCATGCAACTAACAAAGCCGGTCCTTTCATGTTAGACTACCCTACTGAATACAGGGAGCTTTAGGCTTGAATCCCAGTTGAGTATACTGAATATGGTGTTTTATAAATGGTTTGCCACTCTCCATCCATGCAAATGCGGACACATTAGCTCTAAAACTCTTTCTTCCTCATCCCTACCCCATTGTAGTAATTATCAAATATGCGTTTAACATGAACAGATGGTAAGACACAGTGATAAAACATAAATATATGTATATATAAATATATATACATAGTTTTGTAAGCACCATTTGTGGGTATATTAACTAAATAATAGTAATTCCACTTAGGGGACAGCCAGACTGAGCGAGCAAGTGCGCGAGCGACTAAAATATAAAATAGAACACATTGGTTGTAATGAGAGGTGGCCAGACTGGAGCGCGCACGCTTGAAAACCACAACAATAAATCACTTGTTAAAACCCCCCTCAGTTCACTCAGCCAAGATTCGGAGCCTCCTCGTCAACAACTAACGAAAGCTATCTGCTAATCACGCGCTCACACGTTCGCCAGTCTGGCCACCCAGTCGCTTTCGCGCTCGCTTGCTCGCACGCTTGTCAGTCTGGCCGAACTCTTACATTGAATTAAAATCCAATATAAAAAAGCTCAATTGAACATATCATACAGTTGACACAGTGAATTTGATGCCTAATCAATATACTGTGACTTACCACCTAGCCATCGTGACTCATCTCATATCCAAGAGCAGCTTTCACTTGTGATTATTTTAACATTAAGAGTAAAATTTAAAGCTGTGTAGGCCCCGGACCTATAAAATGTTGGAAGCCCCAACATTAAACAATTTTTTTCAACGTTTTGACATTTTAATTTCTTCTTTACAAAATTAAATGTTAAAGCTCTATGTTAAAATTTTATTTAAATAAGTAAATATTGTCCTCACAATACATTAGATTTAAAACAAAATTTAGCCTTAAGTAATACTTTTTTTTTTCAGAAATAAATAGCAATTTATGTTGTAAGTTTCTTAAAAAGGAATTTGCATGACTTCAATCTACTGTATAGAGCCAAAAGAGAAATATTTTTTATTTTGACAGTTGGTGGGGCCTTAGGACGTTAGCCTCGGTCTCCCTCCCTTAAATCTGGGCCTGTTGACGTTGTTGAATTTGATTTCTTTATCAGGACTGACCCTGTGGACATCCATAAATTATCAATTCGTGACACATTTATTACTCTTGATAGAGTGGTTAATTGTTGACCGATGGTCGAGGCTCAAATCTTGGCCAGGTGCCATGAAGGTAGTTTTACACCTGTGATTTATAACTTAGCTTTTAACCTTCATCGGTGGGCATGTGGGATTAATATCGGTCTTGACTAATCTGGTTGGTTGGTAGCAGAGAGGTTTGGGGTTTGAATACAAGCTGAGTGTACCAAGGGTGTATTTCCCCCTAATGTCTTTCCCCACCCTTCCTCCACTCACATGCGGGTAAATTTACTTTAAAAATCTACATTCCTAATCTATTCCTCATTAGTTATTAATTAATATTAACACGATTCGGTGGCCGCGTGGTCTAACGCGCTACTCTCGTGTTAGACTGCTGAAGGAGATCGGTGTTCAATCCCGGTTGGGTGCAATGAGTGTGTTTTTTCCTAAATTGTTTTACAATATCACTCACCGTAAATATGGGTGCACTTCTTCTAAATTAAACCTTCCCAATCCCTAACACATTAGTGTAATTAGTACAAAAGCGTATAATCCGAAGGGGTAGTAATACGCGTTACTAAAAAATAAATAAATAAATCTGTAATTGGATACATCTTTCCATTAAATTAAAAGGTCACTTGGCCGTCTAGGGGTAAGGTGTCAGACATCTGTGCTGGGGGTCCGAGGTTCAATCCTCGATCCCGGCACAGATTTATCTGATTGCCAAACCCTTCCTTCACCTCTGACAAAGACGTGTATTAATCACAACTTGTGAACGTGTGGAATGCCAGGCCTCCACCATGGTTCGAATCCCACGTTAAACTGTAGGCCCTCCATTTTATCTCACAATCACCCTACCATTACACATTAGCGTAACTACGTATAATCCAAACGGGTAGTAAGACGCGGTAATAATAATAATAATAATAATAATAACATTAAATATAGTTAAAACACGACAGCTGTACACGGGAACCGAACCCACTGTTGTGTGTGATGTATTACTATAAAAAGTGTATATACATGTAGTCGAACTTGATTGCAACGAGCACGGAAATAAAGAGCTTAAGTAAGTAGCAAAAAAAAATAATTCTGATTTAAATTTACGTATATTCCCATAAAATGTATCACTTTTATGATGGCCGTATTATATGTATTTATCGTATACATTTTGGTAACCATGCAAATATTCAAACATCTTAATTGCTTGGGTAATCGGGAATACCCCACTCTTGGAATAGATAAAAATAAAAATGGTGACTTACCTTTTGTGAAAGATTTCATCAGACGCTAATCATCTTGCTTTGACTTTGGAGACAATCTACACTCTACCTACCTCTCCAGTGTCTAGCCCAGGGGTTTCCAACTTGTAAGGGCTCGAGGGCCACAGTGGAAACCTTAGGCATGTTTGCGGGCCGCACTTTAATAATAGGCCAATTTTCGTATAATTCTGCAAATAGAACAGAGTACCAGTATGAAATAATATGCATAGTTTAATTGAAACAAAGGTTTAATCATTATAATTGCTTAAAACACTATTTTACAATTGCATAAAAGAGTGAAATTAAAAATAAACAAAAATTATTATACCCAAAACAATTGAATTTTGAAGAAGAGCAAGAATGTCAGTTTATTTGACTTCATATTTTACAAATGGCAAAAAAAAAAACTAACCCAAAGTTAAACTGAAATTAATAATGTAGTCAAAATAAAACTTAAAAAAGGGCAATTTAGTGGGAGTACTGTGGTCGATCAGCTGCATCTACCAATAAACGAATGTCCACCTCCAGCTCTGTTGTTGCTAATTTCAAAAGATGCAGCAAGGAAGACTCTGCAAGTCAACTTCTGTACTGATTTTTAATGAATTTCATAGAAGAAAAAATACTTTTACATATGTACGTGCTCCCAAACATTGAAGTCATTTTTAAGTCCAAATTGTCTTAAGTTTGGGTATTTTTCGCTGGATAACAGTTTTAAAAAATGTGATCCCTTTTCTTTTCTGGTCTGTAGGAACGTATCGGCTTGTAGATCGCACATATCAAGTTGTAGGTGTGGTTCTTGTTCCTCGATTGTAGCACCAATAGGATTCACGTAAAGCTGGACACTGCTTTTCAGTGTTTCAGTTTCCTTGAATCGTGTGTTGAATTCTTCAATGATTTCTTGAATGTGTGAACTGAGATCTGAAAAATCTATAGTTTCCTGGTCTTTCTCCGCCGCTAATTGTAGACAGCAAGGGAAATGTGTCAATTCATTGTTTTCCAAAGCACGTATGAAAATGTTTAACTTGTTTCGAAATCCATTTACAATTCCCACCATATCTGATACGACCTGGTTTCTTCCTTGAAGACTCAGGTTTAAGGTGTTAAGGTGATTTGTCATGTCTGTTAGGAAAGCTAACTACTTTAAAAATTCTGGGCTTTGAATTTATTCCTCTAGTTCAGTGGTATCAGACGAGTCAAATTTATTAAGGAATTCAGGGATATATTTCCAGCAAAAACTGCTTTAGTTGTCTATGTAAAAGGGCTCGATTTCCACCTCTTAAGATATTAATAATTTTAACCACAAATTTAAAAACTTCAGTTTTCTTCATTGATTTCCCACATAACGCTCCCTGGTGAATAAGACAGTGGATCATAGGACACGTTACGCCATTTTCTTTTAGCAATCCCGTCAGACCTGTCTTCTCCCCTGTCATTGCTGGCGCTCCGTCTGTCACAATGGCTGAACATTTACTGAAGCCTCTAACTATGTCGACAGTTTTTTAACAGAATCATAAATGTCCCTCCCTTTTGTTGTTCCTTGAAGAGTGCTCACATCAAATAGCTCCTCTTTACTGCTGAAATCTTCGAAGGTGGTGCGCACAAATATTAATAGCTGACTGACATCTGACTGGTCAGTGCTTTCATCAAGACATAGCGAGAAATGAATGATTTCTTTAACCAATCAAATCAGAGATTTTTCTACTTGTTCTCCCATATCAATGACCCTTCTCTGTACAGTTTGGTTGGAAAGTGGCACTAATTCAAATTTCTCAGCTATTTTAGCATCTTCAAAAACCTTTGCCATTTCCATAGCACACTTTTTAACAAGACTGTCTTCAGTGAAGGTTTTTTTTGCCTTTGCAAGTTCAAGCGACACTGCGTAAGAGGCGTACAGGGAAGATGACTTATTTGGAAGACTTTACTAAACATACCTGTTTGCTGTTTTAATTTATTTTTGAAGTCTGCGACCAGTGCGTGTCAAGCTTCTTCCTTATATGTTGCATACTTGTTCTCATGCATTGTTGAGTAGTGTCGTTTAACATTGTTCTCCTTCGGTACAGACACAATTTTCATGCATACCAAACATTGAAGCTTCCCACTGTTGTTAGTAATTAAATAGTCACTCTCCCAGCTTTTCTTGTAAGTTCTGTTTTCATTTTCAATTTTGCGTTTCTTTGAGTTTCCGCTCATTTTTTGTACACGTAAAAGACTCAAGCAGCGGTACACATCACACTCAACACAAAACAAAGCCTTCAAAATTGACAGTAACTTGTGAAACTTCACTACACGTCAAGCAAGCGCGATTGAGCGTGAGCGGAGATGGGAAGAGTAGCCAGCAAGCCTTGCTGGGCTAGCGATGCAGTGCGTAACTTGTAGAACGGCTGACTATTAATTATTTATCAACTTCGTTTGATCATTGTTGCCGTATGAATATTAATACATCTTTTGAACAAGCTATAAAATATTTTTCATAACTTCTCTTGAGATTTAAAAAAAAAATCTTAAAATGATTGCGCGGGCCGTAAAAAGTGGTCTCGCGGGCCGCATGTGGCCCGCGGGCCGCCAGTTGGAAACCCCTGGTCTAGCCTCAAGCTCTGTCCCCCCATTTTACCCAAACACCCCCATGACTGTAAAAACCAGTCATAAACGAACACTTCCATCAGAAATAGGTCTACAAACAAAACTAGTGATAAAAGTACTAATTAAAATTGTGATGATTATTAATAAGTATTGTTTTTAATTAAGTGTATGGCTTTAAAAATACGGACTAACAACAAATTGTGTTTAGTTTTAAATATATTATCATTTATACAAGAATATTGCTTACTTATTTACTCCATGGCATTAGCTACTCGAAAATTCATTGCAGCACTTACAAAAGTACGCCACCTATCCCTATCTTAAGATAGCTTCATACATTCCACCTCATTACACCCTATCCCTATCTTGAGCTAGCTCTATCCAGTCCACCTCATTACATTCCATCACTTTCAGGTACATTCTAATATTACTCTCCCATCTGCGTCTAAGTCTTCCCATTTAGTTTGCCAATCAGTAATATGTAGCTATGTAATCATTTTCTCTTTCTAATATTTCTTTTGTTTTTTCAATCAATATTTTTTATCAAGTTATTGGAAGTTAAAATAAAATTGGGAGGTAAATTTAACTCATCACTGCTATAGTGAGTAATGGCTATAACGAGGAAATTTTGTCAGTCCCCTACTGCTCGTTTTAATCAAGTTTGAATGTACTGCACTTACATTGATGGAAGACATAGCCAACATTCTCTTAGTAAAATGCTCACTGTACGCCCCTGGAGGAATTCAACCTTACACCCTACCAGACAATAGTCACAAAGGGAAAACACTATCTATTGTGTTTACGGGACCTCTGAACCATTATAATCTGGAAGAGTTTACCCTCAAGGGCCAGACTTTGTACTGTAACATCAGTCAGTTAGCTGTATGCCAAATATGACATACTAGACATCACATTTTATATGACAGAAACCATCAATACCTTATCAGAAGGTATTAGTTTGATAATTCGCCATAAAATAGAAAATATATGAAGCAATACATACCACTTAGGCTAAGCTCACTTTCAGTGGAATTATGATAGCTGTATTTTTCAAACAAAAAGAACTTTAAAATATTGATCTATATTTTAATTATACACGTTATAGATTTAATATATTGAAATTTTCAAAAAAAAAAAAAA
>CABFWB010000005.1:219911-240825 GCA_902151455.1 Timema bartmani
AGCAATGATCTATCTCCATTTTAGACTCAATAGTCAATATTTACATTTTTTATTGGTCAAAATGTATAAATGAATAATTAAATATCAATGCGATGACTTGAAGATCTGCAACACCTTATAAAATGTTAAAACTTTAACCAGAAATCGAAATTTTAATACGAAGTTTTGACCCTTGTGGAAGACATTAAACTGTTTGAAATGCTCTTAGGTGGACAAAGATGCGCCTCTTTTCTAATTGATTCTATATCATTGTATATTATTTTATGCGTGTTCTTATGTGGAGTGGTGATAATACAATGTACATTATTCCGTTCAGAAATCTTACGAGTTTATAGAAAGAGAGAGAAAATCTGTGCGGTGTGCCGTACCATTTATTTAAAAAAAATTTGATCACAAATTGAATTCAAGATGTATTTTAAAGACTTCAAACTTCGTAAAAATATTGTTTACTAAAGTAAGTTGAGCTATATCACCCGTGTTTTTAAATTATTTATTTTATTAAAATTATATTTACGTATTTTGTATGGATTTAATAATTTTGTGTGCTTTTATTAGTTTTTCACTTTAAGATTAAAAAATTCCAAACAATTGCGCGAAGATAAGTTTTATTACTTTACTTAATACAAGTAGCCAAGTGAGTGATTTAATATTATAATTTAATGAAACCTCTATGGAAAAGGGAAAATTCGTTCTCAACGTACAAGGAAATAGGTTTATAAAAAATACACAAAAAAAATTCTAAACGCTATTGAACAAGGAAATGATCTAATAGTTACTTACTTCAATTTGAATCCCATTAAAAATTGTATTGAGTATAAAGAGATATATCTCATATTCCAGAATAAATAAAATAATATTTTAACTTATTTTAAAATATATGAGAGAAGTGGAGCGAATATATCTTCACAGCTCTTGGCAATAAATCTCAGAATTCAATTTATTCCAGTACTGTTTGAACTTTAACATTTTAAAGGACCACTGACATTCATTCTATAGATTAGGGGGGACATATTCAAACAAAATACTAACATTGGGAAGACTAGGAACATAAATCAAAGAGCTATTAACATTTTGAAGATATTTATCAAATCTATTGGAAACGTTGAGTGAAATGGTTACTAATTTTACGTTAATACTTTACCACCAAAGAAGTATATTTATAGAGGCAAGACATTTTCAAACATGACCTTGTTAAATTGCCAATTAAAGTCAGAATATTGTTGCTTGGTTTCTATATTTTAAATTAAAGTTTGAATAATAAGTTTAGCTATTTGAGATTTTAAAGGGACATTGCTAATTTACAAATTAGAAACTCTTTTATAAATATTTGCTACCATAACTATTAGAGACTTAACTATTTTTGGGTTTAGCAATACAAGTATTTGTACATAGCAGAGCTAGGTACTTAATTAGTAGTCATATCAACAACAATTTTAACTGATAATTACGATATTGACGTGGAAATTAGGAGATTAATAAAGTCAGGTAATGCATGCTATCACTCGGTTATATTGTTAGCATATCACCTGCTGTCAATAATAGACAAAACAATAGTTTTATCGGCTGCTCTTTAGGGTTGCGAAATATGGTCTCTTACTTTACATGAAGATAAGAAATTTAGAGTGTTCGAAAACAAAGTCCTTAGGAAAATATTGGGTCTAAAAATTATTGTTAAATAGTAAAATCTCGCAGATAATGGTGGGCAGGACATTCAGTTTGACAGGACGAATTTAGAAACATGTTCAGAGTATTGACTGGCAAACCCTATGGGAAGAGACCATTGGGAAGACCTAGACACAGATGGGAAGATAACATTAGAATGGACCTGAACGAGATAGAATGTAACGAGGGAAACTGGATAGAACTAGCTCAAGATAGGAATAGGGCGTAATAAGGTGGACTGGATAGAATTAGCTCAAGATAGGGATAGGTGGCGTACTTTTGTAAGTGTGGCAGTGAACTTTCAAGTTCCTAGTATCATAGAGTAAATAAATATCAACAACGATTGCTAGATCTGATTCTAAGGTCGATGAAGCCGTAAGTCAAGTTGTCGAAGATGTCAAAAACAACTTCATTTGTGTGTAACCACCTGAAGCACGGAAAAGTAAAATTTTAAATTAAATTTTTTACATATTGGTTTAAAAAATTCATTTTAGTTTTTTAATTTTAATGGAATATATATCTGCAGCATTTTAATCTAAGATGCCATAAATTATAATTTATTCATTCTTCTTAATATTGTGAGTTGTAAGGCAATGTTCTCTTATTAGAGGAAATTAAAACTGCTAAAAAATTTAATGTGTTCGTTTTGATTTTTGTATCAACACTATTTTTAGGTATCCATATTGTTTTAGTGTTGCATGCTTAAATACCAGTTTTGTAATTTATATTTTTAATAGTGAATAAATCAAATCAATTTAAATGCCTTCTTTTATATGCCCAGAAAGTAAACGGTGGAAGTACCTAACACGAAAGTCCTCTTTATTTAGTCTATATTAAAAAAATAGGGCAATTTTTATTTTATGGCTAACATTTGGTTTTCGTTTACAGGTTTTATTTGAAATGCTTTTGCAATGTGAACATGCTATAACTTTTTATTTAATACCTATTGACCGCCTACAAAAATGTATTCAATACAAATAAAGATTTTTTTGGCATTGGGACAAAATACTTGTAGATTTATCACGTAAACAATCATATTTTACATTTTCAATTTATTTTTCTAATACAAGTCTAGAACCTGCAAAGATTTGTTTGTAAATTACATCTAAAATAATTTCATCTTTATCGCTTATGGTCTTTTTCAATACCTCTACTAATCACAATAGGGCTTTTTAGCTTATTTAAGATAATTATGGTAACAATTATAAATGTAAATATATCAAAACATATTATATACAATGTAAAATAAAATTACAGCCGACCTAAAAGTTTTGACACGTCCAAGAAGGAGACGTGACAGCCCTTCATTGGTTTTTTGGACAAAAATTATTTTCAACAGAACTTTTCACATTTGTGATCTTCAAACATCACAGTAGCTGACCAATAGTGAGCTATCATACAGTAACCAAACATGTTTTCAGAAACATAACGTTGACACATCATAGCACAATATATAGACTGCTGATGACTGGAAGATCGAGGCTCAAATCTCGGTCAGGTGTTCTGAGGTTTTCCCCCAAAACTGTTTTCCTCTCTCCCTCCTCGAAAATGCGGGTACACTTCCTATAGATATAACCTTACTAATCACTAAAACATTCAGCGTAATCAATATATGTGGGCATAGTCCCAACAGGTAGTAAAACATGGTGATAAAATATTTATTAAATAACGTATTATATTAAATACAAATATTAATTTTTAATTTAAAAATTGCATTACCTTCCCCTAAAGTTGAAAATCCTCCATCTGTTTCTGGCACATCGAATAAAAAATAACGGTCCACCACATGACACATTTTGAAAAGCAAGGCTCAAGAACATATGCTATACACACACAACACACACACAAAACATACACACAAAACACACACACTTAAATATAAACAGAAACAACATCCAGCCCCCGGCCGTTAATCCATCACCGAGAAAGAGTAAACACACATTAGACCAATTATACCATTTTCAGCCACCACGAGAATCGAACCCGGGACCCTCAGCTCAGGAGACAAACACGCTAACGAATAAGCTAAGCTTTCGGACTATATATATATATATTACATATATACATGTTACATAAATATATATCCACACAAATAAGCACCATATATTTATATTAATTATTCTAAAATCTGGTACACACAATCACATCATGTAATACACTACGTCACTTTAAGGGCTCTTGACAGCACGAATGCCCACTAGTAGTTCCAAAAAAATAGTAAACTAATTAAAACATTAAAATAATATGCTTTCACGCAATCTTTCAGTTAAAACTCATACAAAAATTACGATAGTGGGATAGGGATTAGGAAGCTAGAATTTTATAAGAAAGGTATCCACATTTGCGTGAAGGTAGATTTGGAATCCATTAAAATAAATACCTTCAATATACTCGTTAAATGTATCTGCTCATATATGCATGGATATAAACATTTAAACATACACCCGACTGGGATTCGAGCCCGATCTTCCCGTTATTGGCAATCTAGTCTGATCTTGGAGTTATCTTTATTACATTATTTTCTCAATAAAAGAAGCTGATATGAAAAAGTGAAAGTCTAGAATATATATTTAAAAAGGAATTTGTTTTAAAATTAAACATACATATAGGTTATTTTATCATTAATAATAATATTACATTCTTCTGTTCAAGATTTTTTCTTGTCTACATGGTACACAAGTAAATAATGGAATATTTCTTGCAACCTTGGCGTAAATAAAAATATTTATAGATCCATTGTGGATTGTAGACCCTTCTTCCAATACTCCCAAAAAATATTTTTGGGTGGAAAACGAGAAGATAACAGAAAGAGTTATGCGTTGAATGTTTGTCATAAAAACGGATAAAAGGTACTTGATTTAAACATCTTGTGTGACGTTTACCTCTCAGAGCGCTAAATATAACTCGGTGGAATGTTTTATCTAAACTTTAAATAGGGCTAAAAAAACAAAAAACAAACAACAGCACGTTTTACTTTTATTTCCGATTTCCTCTGGTTTTTTTAAAAAATCTCTGAATAGCCATTTTAATTCCCTTTTACTTTTTGATGGAAATTATGGAAATTGTATAGAGATGATTTTGTCTAGTATCTAATGAAGGTTGCTGGCCATATCTATCATTAGCAGCTAGATAGTACATATGTAATATGATATACTATTCATCAAACTCTTTAATTTACAGAAGTCTAAACTGAACTAGTCTAGGGTGTCACTCTCGTGTTAGACTGGCCTGTTGATGATAGGGAGATTGGGGTTCGAATCCCAGTTGGATCTACTGAGGCTTGTGATTTACCTAAGTGGTTTCATTCTCTCCTTCCAGGCAAATGCGGGTAAGTTAATTTTAAAATGATTCCTTCCTCATCCATACTCCTTTAGATTAATTATAATATTTTACAACTTGAACAGGTAGTAAGATGCAGGGATAAAAAGAATATTAATATATTATATATACTAAAATAATTAATTAAGCCTAATACTACACCGCTTACTATACAAATTGGCAATTAGCTCTTCATTAAAATGTTTGATTCGAGTTGGGAAGACCAGTTTAGAATCTTAACCGGGTGAACAGTTGTTGATTTTTAAACAAACTCGTTAGTCCCACTTATTCAGGCTTGTTCTTATTTATTTCATTTAACGCCATCCTTCTTTAACTACCCTTTAAATGGAATGCACTAAGTGTTTGATATTAGCGGAATAACAAACAAATTAGAAATAAATGAAACGACACAATCGCACAAACCTTTTTATATTGTGTTTTATAGCTTCTAAAGTAGTTTTGTTTTTAGTAAACCCACCCTTAAGTTGGTTTTTTATCTATTTAAAAACAAACGGGTTATCTTGTTAGGCACAATAAACAATCTTCATATATATATATATATATTTGTTTAAATAACTAAACTGATCTTTGAGCTAATCTTAAAAATAAAGCGCACACTTTTTAGTTAAATATCGCTTTATACTTGGTTTTGGGTTAAAAAAAAAATTATAAATGATCGTTTATCAAGTTATTTTAAAAAATGTCTATAACTATTTTGCTTAAAATGTATATCTAGAGAGTGTTTAATATGAACATGAAAAAAAAAGGAGTATACTTGTTTGGGGCAAGAGGAGAATTAATTTGAAATTAGTATATATTAAGTTGTTTGTATTATAAACAGTTATATAGAATAGTTTTTCTTAAAAAAAGTTTAATAATAGTTAAGTGATTTTAGTAAAACTTAGTTTTATGAAAATATGATTTGTTTAAAAATTGTGATCATAGGACTATTTTAACTTATCAATAATAATGTGTATTTATCCAAAATATTAATTTGATGGTAGTTTACTTACAACAAATTATAAAAAGATTAAGTTATTTGAAAATTGACCTTAAAAATTGAATTTAAAATGGGAATCTATGAATAGTTTTTTCATGATAAATATAAATACGTTTTTATTTTTACAAAAAGCAAATAATTCTAAGTTAGTTTACAGATTATTTATTTTTGAAAATTTGAAATTTGCTAAATATATCTGAACAATTTGGTTTAAATATATATATATATATATATNTATATTTAAACCAAATTGTTCAGATATATTTAGCAAATTTCAAATTTTCAAAAATAAATAATCTGTAAACTAACTTAGAATTATTTGCTTTTTGTAAAAATAAAAACGTATTTATATTTATCATGAAAAAACTATTCATAGATTCCCATTTTAAATTCAATTTTTAAGGTCAATTTTCAAATAACTTCATATTTTTATAATTTGTTGTAAGTAAACTACCATCAAATTAATATTTTGGATAAATACACATTATTATTGATAAGTTAAAATAGTCCTATGATCACAATTTTTAAACAAATCATATTTTCATAAAACTAAATTTTACTAAAATCACTTAACTATTATTAAACTTTTTTTTAAGAAAAACTATTCTATATAACTGTTTATAATACAAACAACTTAATATATACTAATTTCAAATTAATTCTCCTCTTGCCCCAAACAAGTATACTCCTTTTATTTTTCATGTTCATATTAAACACTCTCTAGATATACATTTTAAGCAAAATAGTTATAGACATTTTTAAAAATAACTTGATAAACGATCATTTATAATTTTTTTTAACCCAAAACCAAGTATAAAGCGATATTTAAATAAAAAGTGTGCGCTTTATTTTTAAGATTAGCTAAAAGATCAGTTTAGTTATTTAAACAAATAAGTTTTTAAAGATAGTACCCCAAAGAAGTAAACTTTTATTTACTAGGATAAGTAATTACCAACCAAATAAAAGGATATATTAAATAGTAATAAGAAAAACTCAGGCTACAATTTATTCATTGACAAGACTTGATTAGTAAAATTTAAAAACTTCATAAATACATAAATCAATATATGTAGTTTTTTCACTACGCTATTTTATTTTATGTGAAATAACATATTATTATGGTACATTTTTAAAATATCTGTTGTAGTACACAGCATTCTTGAATAACAGTGAAAAGATATTAATTTAATTTCTATTTTTTTTCAACCATGTTTTTCTAAGATACAAAATCTCTTTCTGTTCATACTATTTTCTAATATAGCAATTATTATTTTCATTTGGAAAATAAAAGTTACTTTCATTGCAAAAATAGGTTTGGATATAAATTTTAAACCAAATAGTCTCTAGTCCATCATTTTTATTTTCAAAATGTCTCTTGTCCATACAATAGTTTCAAAAGTCCCTTGTCCAAATTAATTTATTTAATTATAAAAAAGTGTTAGTTTTAAAGTGTTAATATTAAGGTGAGACCCACCTGATAGTATAAGAAATCTCTTTAAAATATTCACGAGAGGATGGGTTCGGATTTTAAATCAAAATATGTTTTTTCAATTTCTCATAAATTTAGGAAAACGGACAAGAGCCGTTTTGAAAATAAGCTCCTCATATTCCAGTTGTAGCTTGACCATTACAGCGATTTATTTTGGTGGATAAGCGTTTTACTACCCATCTAAACTATCCGCATTACTACCCTATTGTAATAATAATGAATGAATGATATTTTTAGAGGAAGTGTACCACATTTGCTCGGTAGGTGATTAGAAGGCTCTTTAGGAGGGAAAAAACCATCAGTACACCTGGCCGGGTTTTGAACTTACGACTTCCCCGTCATTAGAAAACTTTACCAGAACAGGCTATCCCGCACGCTCACCGATACGTTTATCCCACTTAGTAAACAATGGCAGAGTTAACTTTCGTATTTGTTCCCATACCTCCATGACGTGAGCCAGCTAGCAAACTGTATTGACCGAGCGACCGCCACCATTAATGGTGATCGAGCCGACATTTGAGGATATAGGGTGTCATGTGGTCAGCACAGTGAGCCTTCCGGCCATTAATCTTAGTTTTCTAGAAAGAAGGTGCTACTTATTAATTTAAGTGCCTCCTCATTTGTCCTCACGAGGCTGAGTTTGACCTCGTTCCATACCAACTGTTTCACAGATCAATTTTTGGAAGAGCTGGGGATCTAGCTCGGGACCTCTGGATCTTTAGCCAGGAACTCAACCACTAGGCCACAGAGGTGGTCATATCAAGTGATGTAAATTCCTTAACCGCCAACCCACACGTTCTTTATTTTAATCTGTGACATCCTCCCGCTTGTGATTGGTAATACAATCTTATTTTGATCTCAAAATTAAAACACATAAAATTATACTCGTATATAGGGTGTTAGATTAAAAGGGTTATGAACTCTAGAATCTTGTAGTACTTATTAAAATGAGTAAAAGTTCCCCAGCAATCATAGGTCCGCAAACCAACTCACAGAGATATACAGGTAACGTTAGTATTTTTGTTTTTGTAATTTAATTTAACTGGCCCTATTTATAGATATTAAATTTTGATTTGTTTACCTACGTACACATGAGTTAGAGTTAGACCTTCATTTGTTTACCTAACATAACACCTGGGTTGACATTGATCAAAATTGTATTACTCAAAATTTTGTTATTGAGTGAGTTTTTCGAAGAGTTGCTGCAAATATTTTAGGAAATAAGACTTTTTATCAACCTTGTAGGTAGTAATGAGGATGGCAAGGTCAATAACTTGCTAGCCAGGTATTAAGGACTATTGTGAGAGTCGCCGCCAAATAACAATAGCTTCCTAAAATCTATTAAGGGGGGTGGCTTTCTTCCTTTGTCTTAGACCGCGCTAAAGGTCCGGAGGACAGCTAGGTCCGTCCATGTTGGATCTTAAAGAACAAAGGGAGTGGTTTCCTGATATTTAAAAAAATATCAGTTGATTTCGATTAGGAGACTCGTGACTCCTGTCTCGCCGAGCTTGCTTCAAGGACGCTCCAGGGTAAACTATTGGCAGTCAAGTTTGTGAATCTTTGATCAAAACCTCGCGTTAACCGCGCGGGTCAAATTAGTAGACTAGAAAAACAGGCGTGATAGTCAAAAGTAATTAAATTACATCGCGTACAAATCAATTAATATTGTGAATTGATCTTAAATCTGTTGACGGCCACTCTCACACTAACCAAGACGCGTGACGTGTATCGAGTGAAATATTAGAAGCCAGCCAATATAATAAATAGTAATTTAAATATATGATTTCGTTAGTTAATCTAACACACTAGCTAAAGAATTGGTGCAAGTGAATATTAAATAAGAATTTAGATAAATGAAGTTTTATTATTGTAACCAACAACGCAGCCACTATACAATCACTACAAAACTATAGATTGGACAAATAAACATTCATTACATATTGACCTCATTTAATTTGCGAAGCCATTACGATCATCTACAGGATGGCCACGAAAGCGGGTGTGTTAACGGATGTCCGTTTTATGCGCGTAGCAGAGTGTTATTGTGTTCAAATAGGTTAATAATAACAACTAATTATTATAGCAAGGACATGGCAGATATGTATTTTATTTTGGCCTCACCAATAGAAATGCTTCTGCACGTCGCCTCTACGAGGAAAAGTATTCCAATAGCACAATTCCATCCTATACATTATTTGTGAAATTCCACCAACTTTTCAATCCCGTGTTATGGATCGTGGGCATCCCAGAAGTGTTTTTACTCCCGATATGGAAGTTCGTGTTTTAAGAATAGAATAACGGAACAGAATCTAAGAAGTAGTGTAAGAAAAATGGCAGCTATTAGGGGTATCACTGCACCTTTGGTCTGGAGAATACTTGGTTGACATTTGCTGTATCCGTACCATATTCAACGGGTGCAAGCTCTAACTCCCACTGATTATCAAGCAGGGTGGTGTTTTGCCAATGGATTCTCGGAAAATTAGTTATGAACCCAGGCTTCGTTGTTGACATTCTTTTTGCTGATGAGGCTGGATTTACTAGGGATGGAATTGGGAACTTTCATAATAAACATTTATGGTCAGACGAAAATACTCAGGTCATTCTCAAATTAAAACACCAACAGCGATATTAAAAAAAAATATTTGGCTGGTCATTTTAGGAAACAGACCAATAGGACCACTCGTTTTGCCGAATATACTAAATGATGCAGGATAGTTTTCTACTGAATGTATTGAAGGATATGCCCCCAAGAGAAAGACAACGATTGTGGCTTATGCATGACTAAATTTTCAAACATCAACTCAATGAGACATTTAATAGAAGATGGATGTGTCACATGGTCTTCCGATCACCTTAATCCTTTGGACTTTTTGGTATGGGGATGTTAAAGAGTTTATTTAATGTTCTTGACTCCAATAATTGATTTAGTAGCGAGTTGAAAACGGTTGTCAGATGATCTGAACGAAGCCGGTGATTTTTCTAAAAGCACGCAACAGGCTGATTTTAAGATGTGAAATATGTAGATTGAAGATTTTAGAAATATGGAGATTGAAGAAAAACATGTTGAACACCTTTTGTAGTAATTATAAGGTAAATTTATGTCGTGTAAACCCAAATATTATTTAATTTTAAATCATATTTATTTTCACTACTGTTATGCAGATTAGCGGATCTATGTTTATTTACCAAGACATTTTTACTCATTTTAATGAGTAATAAAAAATTCAAAAGTTTTTAATTTCTCTCTTTTTTAACATGCTGTATATTTTTTTGACATTACTAAGTAGTAAGAAAGAGTTGATTGTTTCAAAGATACATATAGTTGCAATACTCCGAAGGCATAATTTGCTCCACGAAATCAAGAGTGCTTGCGGTGAAACATTTTCTCACATAAATAATTTCTCCCCTTCATTTTGAAGGTTCTTTTTAACAGGCATACGTTCTTTTTTAGTTTTAGAAAAATAAATTTACAGAAAAAGCTGTTTATGATGTTTGTGTTTGAGAGTTCTTCGATACAGTGAACCAATAAAGTAAATAATGAAACACAAGCGTTGTAGATATTTAAAAAAAATGTATGCTCTTACGAGTCAACTGAATGAAACCAAATAAAGAGTGAGTTAATAAAATTTACTGCTTAGCTTAGACTTGGAGAAAAGATGTAAAATAACATTAGGGCATTAATAACTGGTAATTTATCCTGTTAGGGATCAAACTCCAACAACTCCAGTCATAATATAGTTACGCTAGCACTCCCTGGTGTGAAAAATAGTAATTCAATATACGACTTAGCTTATGAATTTATGGGTAAGACATCAATACATTATGCTCTAAGCTAACAAAAAGCATATATTTTATCATCCATATATTTAAAAAGTTAAGTGAGTCTTCTAAATGACGAATCTGAGAGTTATATCAAAAGTGTTTTCATAATTTTGTTTTTAAAATGAGAGCTGATACATTGAGACTATGCACAACCATTTTTTATTTCAAAAAAATCAAAGAGAAAAGCTGCAATTTTAGAAAACAAAAATTTAAAAATAAATACATTTTAAGAAGTTCTAGAATACTGGTCTGGAATAAAATGAACCAGGACTCTTCCTTCCAGATGTGTCCCTTTTCTTTCGACTAACATCCCCCCCTCCCGTCACCTCTAATCAGTTTTGCAGCGAGAATGGCTGCATACCTGCTAAACTAGACTAGAGAGAGAGAGATATAGTGCAAACAAATGACATGAGTGTCTAACCCATACTGCCAGAAGTAGGACATCAATCTCGTAACAATAGTACTACCAAGTTACCTGCGAATTTCACTGTATTTATCACAAGCCTTTCTATTTTTAAAATTTCCAAATCCTTCTAAAGCTTCCTTAACAAGTAATTCTTCGTAAGTTACATGTTTGTAGCTACTAAAATTTCAAAGTTCAACAAAATCTGTGTCCCCAGATAATATCAACAACATGGTAAACTTTAAACTTTAACTTTCCGTGGCATTTCAAGTATCTGAAAGGTTCAGTCCATAAAACAATGGGTTCTATTACACGATTACTGAATAATAAACAGTTTGTGAAAGATTCGCTCTTTATTTTCTCTTAGCTCTCTCGGGTGCTTTAATATAAAACTCTGGTCAAGACGGTTTAGTCGTGAGTTGCATAATAATGCTGACTAGACGTAAGAGTTTAGCTTGGAGAAGAAGGAAACTGGTGGAGAATTATACAAACTCCTTGTTTTCTTCTGGTTTTCAGGTCAATATCACTGGAAGGGGTCATGGGGTACCTTTATATGTAAAGTTGAAATGGCTTGGCTTGATTCTCAGGCAGAATGCATAAGATGTAGATTTTACCACAATTTAGTTTTAGGTAGCTGCCAATGTATTTCATTAAAATTATGCCCTACTCGTTTTGTTTACTATAAATATATGGTTTGCAACAAATATCCAATAATACAATTTCTTATATAGTAATGATAATATTATTAATACATATTAACATAAGTATATAGATTAATTAAACGTAGGCATATATTACTTTTATATGGGTAATTGAATGTCATGTAGTCATACATACATATCTTCCTAATCACGCTGTTACATTACGAGGTAGGCAAAAGAGTTGTGCATAGAGATCAAAAACAGCTACGTACCTGTCCATCCACACTAACTCTCTCCACACTTTACTAACCTTGCATATTCCCTTCGCTTCAACAACATCCATATACCAAGTCATACACGCTCTTTTATTCTTAAAACTCTAAAATATTTCTCTTTTTCACACATTCGTCAACAATATTTAGCCACGTCCTACCCCTTCCTTTTTAAACCACACACCCTGCTTTCATATATTTGCTTCGTCACTCGACCCACACTCATCAAATATGTTAATTAAGTATTAAAAACCAATTATAAGCCATTAAGCCTTTCCCCACGTCCAAATATGCTATATTTGTTAAAAAAAATTTTTTGATAACATTACGTATTGATATAAACATGACTTACATTTAATAAAATCATTTCAAATAGATAAAGAAACAATTTTATAAAGCACCATTTAATAGATTTAATTTAAATTTTAAATTATATTCATAGAATGCCAGACTCTTTTAAATTTTTAAATTGAGTTATTTTGTTCCATATAGTAAAAACTATCTCGTAGCTATCTCGACATACAGTTTAAAATATATTTATTCAATTCCAATACAATATTTATAATATGGGTCAAATAGTAAGTAATGCTTTTTTTCAAAGATAAAGAGAAATAACCTTAATTTATTTCGATGTATGAATAAATTGGCCTGCTAGCATTAAACTTATTTATTTATTCAAATATATCAACATTATTTTAGCTAATATGGCAAACCGAATCATTGTTAGGATAGCAGACAAAATCTGACTATGTCACTAATAAGGTAGTAACTGAAATGATATCTTATTAGAATAATACTTGCTTGAAAGCTTTCATTTACTTCACAAATTAGGTTGTCTTTTATTTTATGATAAAGTGAAACACCGTTTAATGAAAATGGTACAAAGAATTTGGAGGATATACTGAAATGGCATTAAATAAAACAAGACAAATCAAATAAAGTGTCAGCACGTTGATATAAAGTTTAGTTATATTAATATATTCAAGATTTTTCATTTCCTTAAAAACAATTGTACAACTTTTAGCATAGTGTTTTTGTAATTTTAATATTTCTTTTTGAATTCTGTATTCAAACATACATTAAGTGACAATTACACTTATATTAGGTACAGTATTTTGTTTAGCATGACTACGATTGCACTCCAAGTTTTTTTTTCATCTTGACATTATTAAATATTGATATCACAGTATTAAAAACTGATTTGACTCCAGACTTGCTTAAACGCCTAAATCTAAGACAAATATACAACTATGTTAACGTTACTGTAGAGCGGTTAGTAGGTCGTATAGCATCAGGAGCTTCAGATAGATATTCGAATTTTGCTCTTTATATTGGTGGTAGTTATTTAAAATAGCTAGGATTATGATATTAAAAATAATATGATACATATATAAACACCAACATTATTTTAATTTCTATAGTTTTAATGATGAATCAGTTAATATTTATAGAGCTTAATTCTTTAGAGCTTAATTATGTTATACAGAACATCATATTCTCAAAGATTTAACACACACACAATTACATACTGTTAATGTATTTTGAAGATAGGTGGCGTATACAGGGTGATTCACCCGGTACATATTTAAAAAAAACTTATGATTGGAAAGTTACATTTTATTAATGAAAAACATACCTGGGCCCATGACAAGCAAGAATGTTTCATAGAAGATGCGGGAAGTGCTATCCGCCCACTCTCATTTTATATTGCCCATATACTGCGATTTAAACTGCTTTAGGATCCACGTGGTGGGTAGGGTGGGGAACAGAGTTGCCACATAGCGGGAGTTTGCGCGTTACTACTATGCAAGCATAATCAGTGACTGTCAAGAAATCTGGCAACGTGCATCGGTTGCTATGCCAACTACCCTTCGCGGATTGGTCGAGCATGTGACGAGCCTCCACTCCCCACTTCGGCTACGCTGAACTCAATCCTAAAGCATTTTAAAACGAAATAAGTGCTCTGTCTCGAGTGAATTATCATATGTAAGAAATCTGTATTCACTTTTTTCAAAGCTATTCTCATCAATACCCACATTGGTGGATACCTAAAATGAATCAAATGCTTTATTCTGGATTGCCATTAATTGAGAAGCTGGGGCTCTAGTTACAATCGAATGCTTAGGATAATTTTCCCTAAATGGTCTACTCACTCTCCTCCAATTAAGTCACTAATTCTTATCCCATTTTCGTGATTAAAATATGTATAGCCCCCGAAGGTAGTAAGAAGCAGTGAGCCGTTATTTTATACCCCATTCTTCACAAATAAACATATCTGACAGCTGTAAAAAGCTATTACAGCTATCTTAATGTATTCATACGTCAGATCATGTGATATGCAGTTGTTACCTTTGATAAATATTATAAATTTGTATACAATAGTAATTTAATAAAACAAAATATTATCAATGTGTATCTCAAAAAAAGTTTGTATTTTTAAATATGTTGTTATTATTAAAAAAAAAAAAGCCTTTCTCTTTCCCTTTGTAATTATATTTTGGTAAGGTAACATCTAAACAGTACTAGTTATTCATTTCAAAATGTGCATATCAGATTATCTTACACAACCTTGTGAAGAATTTAAGTTTTAAGCTGCGTTCCTGTCGATAAATTATTTTTCAAAAGAACTCATGAATACGTGATTCAACGAGCGTTTTACAATGAGAAAGGAAAAGATGAAGTATGTAGTGCTCTGCTAAGGAAACAAGGAATAATGGAGCGTGTCTTTGCCTCTTTCAGCTGAGTTGAATTGCCACTTGTTCTTCTCGGCAGTGAAAGTGGTTTCTCTCAGCTTCTCCGAGCTTAATTAACTTCTTTGTACTAACTGTAAGAGAAGGAGATGGGAAGAAGTCTTAAGATTGTTTCAAACTCTCCACAAATCTACTTCTAACAAACATCTTCAACTACTTTGTAGGTGTTTGGAGAAAAATGGAAAACAAAATGTTCACAGGTAAACAACAAATATTGTTATAAAATAAATACTTGTTTAAATTTAACCCATTATTTTTAAATACGTATAAATGGCCAGTAGCAAAAATAATTTTATGTAAGAGAAAAATATAAAAGTTGAATTATGTAAACGTAAAGAATTCTAGTTTAAACTATAGTAAATAATATCCTACACCTGGCTTTCAAAAAGTATATTTTTAGTGTTCTTTCAAACTTGAATGATTCAATTTTCTTCTTTTACACCCTGTCTTAGCTTAGTACCTATTCGGGCTATGCGTATTGTAGAGCGTGACGTCACATTCAACGTATCACTCGCGCTGTTGAACTGTTTAGCCCGCCGTGTGTGGCGCTAGAGGGCAGGTCACGCGGTCTTCCTCTCTAGCTTCCACGCGGGTGGGACGTGAGTTCAACCCAGAACAGTTCAACCAGGTCAGTTAGTTAACTCAGTTCTGTCAGTGCAGTCAGTTCAGCTCGGATCTACCTACGATCCGCTAGCTTTCACTTTTGCACATCTGTGCTCTGATTCACGATGTACTGTTATTCAGTTTTGGACAAGTCAGTTTTCAAATGTTATTAAATAACTTAAAACATTTATATTAAAATAAATATTACGAACAAAAACATACATCTCTGGTTTTTAATATGTGTTAAGTTACATTCACCCTTTAATAATAAGTTCAAGCAAACTTCGAGTGAACTTAGAAATGAAGCTACACTGAAAGCTATGTCAGAGAAGTTATAGAGAAGTTTCAGTATACACTAACTAAGCTAAGCCAAAAAAGAGGGCGCTTGGGGGTCTCAACCCACCTGGAATTTAATTGACTCCTCGTAACGGGAATCCATATATATACGTTCAAAAACTTTTATTGGCTAAAGGTATAGTAGAATTTTCTGGTGAAACCCCCTAGAAAAATTTACTTTCCACGTTCTTGCTAGTGGGAAAGGAACCAGAAATTTAGAATTTCAGGGAACGTGGTAAACAATTTACCAGACACCACACCAAGAAAATCCAACCGGTATTTGAACCAAGATCTTCTATCCAATAGCTATCCAGTATAACACGAGGGTGATGCGTTAAATATTGTGGCCAATTATTTGGGTTTCTAAATATTAAATTACGTTTCAAAGTTTGTTTATTTAATAACATTGCCATTGAATGGCCTCAATCGGAAGAAATGTTTAAGTAAACGTTTTATGTTGTGAGTGGCGAATGACACGACGATGGTTACGAGGATTGTTACGAGGTTGTTCTGATGATTCAATAAACAAACAAACTAGATGATCTGACGCAAAAGGAGGTGTCAACAGTCCTGAGCTAGGAACCAGGCCAGCGGCCCGGTTAAAAGGGGGAGGTCTTGAGCTCCTCGGGGCTGACAACAGAAGATCGTAATCTAGGAGGTCATGCTGCCTGTCACGGAACCACGCGGGCTAAGTCACCAGGTTCGTTAAGTACCAGTCGGGGCTGTCACTCGAGCCCAGGGAATCAGGTTTGACGACCGTGCAGGGAACACCTAACAGTCACACAGGACATTAGGTAAACCTAATCGGTCACTCACTTCTCTATATTCAATAATTTCTTCACTTTAACTGCACTTTAAACATCACATTTGTAGCAGTCATAGTACTACTAATAAACCTTTTAAAAGCAAAGTCTAACGTCAATCACGAACCCACACAAGTATTAATATAACCCCCCCTTATCCTCGGCCAAAGATATCATGACAGATGCATTGGCCCAAGACTAGTACATTCTAAAACGGAAAGGGTTGGCAAACATATATAATCATGTAACATAGATTTAATACCAGCCCCACGATATAGTGGTAAGTGCACCTGGCTACTAGCCTAGGGGATCCGGGTTCAATTCCCGATTGCTATCACGGGTATTTTTCACGAAAGAGGGATAATCCCATCAGCCACCAGGGTTTGGTTAGTTATACTTAAGTTAGGTTTAATATCACTCCTGCCTCCGTATCTTCTTAATCACTATGATCACACCATCTCATTGCTAGTACGTGTAGACAGCCTCCTATGGTGTACTCTGGGCAACTTTCTGTGCCAACAGAGTGACTAATAGCCCACAGACACAAGCGATCACACTAAATACTATAAATCACTCCCGGTCAAAGATTCCATAAGCTAAAAATAAAATAATAATACATATTTAATGTACAATTATATATAAATAAATTTAAGACACATATAATTCTTCTTTTGAAATGAAGTAGGTTAAAACTTTAAATATTTTGATTATTTTGTTGAAGATGTTCTACTTTTTTATCACCTCGTCTTACTAACTGTTCGGGTTAAACGCATACGTACTAATTGCGCTAATGGTTTTAGAGATGCGGAAAGTTATATTTATAGGATAAATTGTATCCGCATTTGCGTGGTGGAAGAATGGGAAAGCCATTTTGAAGAAATCCAACCTCAGTACACCCCGACTGAGATTCAAACCTCTAAGCTAATGCGAGAGGGACACCTTAGACTATGCGGCCATCGAAGTGGGTAAGATATTTTATTAAATATAATTTTGAGTACGATACTCTTGGACGTTTGACAAATGACATTGTCAGAAAAACCAACAAAAATCACTCAAGAGACAGCATATGGTTTGAAGTACCCCCCATCAATCCGGACAGTACAAATACACCCCGAAAGAAAGAAATTAAGGGAATATTGGGAATCTCGCTTCGCTGAATGCAAATAGTACTTAAGTTGTCCTAGATATTTTTTTACTTCATACACGTGCTCTTCCTAATTCAACAACCTTTCTGAGAGTGAATGGAAAAGAAGGTTGAAATAGAAAGAAGAGAAAAGAGTAAACGCGTATTAACTCCGCAGTACACAATGGTACGAAAAAAACTGGACCTCAGAGCATTTCTTATATTGAATTACTTATAGAAGTACCCGGATTTGCCCGGGGTAATCATGCAATACATTACGTGGCTACACCAGGCAACTATTTTATTTGCTTTAAACAGACAGAAAAAAAAATCTTCATTTTATTTATTCCAACCGAGTTTTTAATACATTTAAAAATCTAGTTAAAAATTTAAAATTCCATTTTTGAGGATTGCGCTCAGGGGCTACTATTTATACAATTTTAAGGCTTCTGCATGTGGTGAATACTGCGCATTGCTCATGACAGAAAGACAGACAGACACATTCTTCATATTATTAAAATAAATTATTATTATTATTATTATTGTTGTATTAAAGGCATTATGGGCAACACATGTGTAAATACATTAAGATTAGTGGATTAGTTATGGCTGCAGATTGCACTGAAATATACTAAAACACTTTTTATTTGAAAAGTTATATTATATAAAATGAGGCCTCGCTCTACTTTATAGTTAAATTTTTACTCATCAAAGGATATCAACTTTACATATATTTTGAGCTTATGGTGTTTAATTTGAAGAAAAACGCATACTTTTATCCTTCACACCACAGGGAAGACTTTGAAATGAACCTTCTCTCAACTATATCTATTTGTTGTACCATAACACTTGCGGTGTTACTATTTTAAAACAAAGATAAATACTTTATTTATCGATATAAAACAAATAATACACTAATCAGGGTTCCTGTGGTGATGTAAACAAATAATGATTGTACTGACGAGTCACCGTCCACACAACAGAAAAGCTGAAAACTAGCTAAGAGATTCATCTTTTCGTTGTAAGTTACTATTTTTTCAGACATTTGAGACCACTAACCTCTAAAATTATTTGTTTTTTTGGTCAGAATTAGCTCAGCCATTGTTTTGAATGCCTAAGAAAAACCGAATACTGAATAACAAAACTGTTCAGGTATTTATTTTTAAATTGGATTTGTTCCTTTAAAGGTCATAAAAATATGTATTTAAAAGTTAATTAATCAAAGGTTTGATCTATTAAAAAATAATTACCATTCATCCACTTCAGTGGCCGACTAGTCCAAGTCCTCAGGATGGTGATTGACTGGCCTGCTGATCACGGGAGATTGGGCTCGAATCTCGGTTGGATTTTTTTTTTCTAAATGGTTTCACACTATTTTATCACGTAAATGAGATAAAACTACCTCTAAAATGCTTCCTTCCTCATCCCTAACCCATTAGAGCTATAAAATAAATGCGTACAACCTTAACAGGTAGTAAGACACGGTGATAAAAAAAATTATCATTCCATATAACGTTTTAAATAGATATATATATATATATACATATATCAACAGCTGAATAAATAAGTTTAGGTGGGCACGCGGATTAAATATCAAGTTCACCTAGTCTGGATTATTGGTGACGGAGATATCAAGGTTCGAATCCTGTTTGTATGTATCGAGGCTGGTTTTGCTTTAATTCATTTACCACTCTCCTTCCATGCAAATGATGGGACATTTTCTTCATATTCTTCCATCTTTATTCCTACACCAGTTATAGCCTAGGTCAGTGGTATTCAACCTTTTATGTTCGTGTACTCCCAGATAAAGTTTCTCTTCATCTTTGTACCCCAAAAAGTGCACGGTTTCTTACTTCCGGTCGGGGCTATACGCATACATACTAACTAAGCTAATATATAAGGTATCAATAACTTTTAATTTAGAGGAAGTTTATCCGAATTTGCATCAAGGAAGAGTGGAAAACCATTTAGGGAAACTCACCCTCAGCACACCTGGCCGGGATTCGAACCATAAACTCTCCGTCATTGGCAGTTTAGTATGTAGGGAGAGTGACGCCTTAGACCATGCGGCCACTGAAGTGGATACCCCCCAAAGTTTTGGTGCACAATGAAAATTATAAGTCTATGTTCTATAATCTATGTCTAAATAAAATAAAATAAATTACATCTAAGATAATGTAGGCTATTTAATAATAAAATTTAGGTTACAAATATGTATATATATATATATATTTATGTATATATATATATTTATGTATATGGGTTTCAACAGATCCGTTTACTTTTCCAAATTGAATAGTCCTACATATCCTATCAGCAGCTTCCTTTTTTAGATCCTGAAACTTCATCTTCTTTTCTTATTTGATGTCATCAATCTGATGCATTTGTGTTTTTTCTTGTCCCCTTTTCACATCCAATTTGCCTTCTACGATTCCACTCAATAAGCCATTTCTTCTGATAATGTGATCCATCCAGTTGTACTTTATTTGTAGAATCATTTGAAGAATAGTTTTCTTTCTATCTGCTCTTCTTAAAACTTCTTCATTTGTCACCTGATCTTTCTACTCTATCATCTATTTTCTTATAAGCAGTTCTGAGACATAACGAAGTGCAAGATATCATAATAAAAGTGTGGTGTCTCTCCCCCCCCCCCCCCCACATTTCCCCGAACGCCGGTCCACCGGCCCCCCCC
>CABFWB010000005.1:258762-274310 GCA_902151455.1 Timema bartmani
AAACACCTCGTAGCCCAGACTTGACCGCATTTACTCACTCGATCGATTGATACAATTTTATTGCAGTGCACACTTTTTTGTTTGTTATTGTTGACTTACCCATCGTTTCGCTCTGTCAAATAAAAAACTACCGCCATTGGCTGTTTACCCGAAGCATTTCCAACCCATCCTCAAAGACAGACAGACAACCACACCTACACCCTTTAGAACAGGGGTAGCAAATCCAAATTCCTACAGTGGCCAAGTAGGTAACGTAAATGGTTGTTTAAATTATAATCTACAGTCTACTGCGGTTTGTTGAGGCGTCGTGTGGTGGTTTGCCTTGGCAGTATTACCAACCTTCCCCGGCGCTACTATAGTCAGTTCTACCCATATGACAAAATTTATCTTACAAGAATTGGTAAAAAGTTTAATGCTGATTTACTGAGATAATCATAGGAAAGATACGCTTATAACTATTATTTTAAAGGGGTTTTCAAAGGCACAAGTTTAATAAACAGGCTAAAATAAACGAAGGATTTAAAACTAATGTTTAATTTCTCCCACTGTGTATTAAGGGTTCATCGATAAACCATGTAACTCTTTTACTTACCTTTTTGGGCCACCCCTTCCTCTTTACAGCTTGTATTATGTATTATTATTTTATAGAGAAGCTTTTGTGACACATGTTAATCTAGTTTTGTTTTCATGTGATTGAAAGTTTGAGGTTAAAATCCTGGCTGACTATTCTGAGGACTTTTTTTTTTTACGAAATAGTTTCTTACTTCCACTGCACGCAAAGGTGGACATACAAGGTGACGAATGAAGAAGAGTGGGTGAGAAGAGAACCATTTTGGATGTGATTCTTCATTATAAAACAAACTGGATCATACACATCCTTAGGAGGAACTGTCTTCTGCACGACGTCAGAGAAGGAAAGGTTGAGGGAAAGAGGATCTTAGGAAGAAGGAGGATTCAAATACTAGAAGACTTGAAGGAAAGAAGGAAATTCTAGAATCTGAAGGATGAGGCAGATGACAGGATGCATTGGTGGTCTAAATCACTGACAAAAGGAATGGACCTGTCGTAAGACATAACACCTAAAGTCATAATAAGGGTAATAATAATGAACATTTTATAAGTGCGTGAAATTATATGAACATGGAGGACATGTTATTGGAGACAATATTTTAAACTAATTGAAGAACCCGGCGTTGCCCGTTATAAATGTTTTTAGTTTAGTGATTTTAGGTGGAAGGCAACTTTAAAGTTAGGGCCTTTAAGCTCTGCGTTACCCACGGCCTATTTTGTTTCCAGCCCAGTTTTTAATTAACTAAGAAACATGTAATTAACATTTTAAAATTCCTGCTTCGAGGTGCACAAGTTCGTTCACAGGGGCATCATGGCATCAGCTCGCAAGACCGAACAAGCGGCCGCCACATGTATGTGAAAAATAGTGCTAAATAATTTCAGTTTTCAAGACCAGACTTCTTTATTCAAGTAGCTACTCAATTGTACTCATGAGGCTGATTCGACCCCGTTACAGACACAGTGCTTAAAAAAAAACTGGAAGCGCCAGGAGTCGAATCTGGGATCTTTAGATCTGAAGAATGAGACTGACCACTTGACCACAAAAAGGGCCAACTTTTTTTAATTTGAGACCTCTGCTTTGAGATCACGCATAGCTCATGAATCATGAAAAACACTTTTTTTTTCTTTTCTTTTTTAGCACCACGTCTTACTACCCGTTCAGGCTATACGCCTATGAACTAATTAGGATAATGGTTTTAAGGATTAGTAAGGTTATATTTATAGGAGGTGTACCCGCATTTTCGTGGAGGGAGAGTAAAAGTAAGTTTACGAAAACCATCCTTAGTACACCCAACCGAGATCCGAACCTCGATCTCTCCGTCAATGGCAGTCTAGTCTACTACGAGATTAGCGCGTTAGACCACAGGGCCACCGAAGTAGGTCAGACTACTCATTTTATTAATAAAGGAGAAATATTAAAAGAGAAAATTGAAAGAGATTAGTAGTTCTATTGTAATTTGTTAGACCTTTGATTTATAACCAGACACGTGACTCATTTTACTCCACACCTTTTTTTGTCGGTAGATCTTATGTGAAAGAAGATGGAAATCCAATTATATTTTGAGAGGAAATGTTTCAATTTCTAAATGTTGGTTTAACTAGCTCAGTAAAAAAACACAGTCATGGCCAAACAAAACACGTCAGCGAGTCACCAGTTAGCGACCCTTGAAACAGATCAATCATTGCTAAAAGTTCTGGAGAATTATTTAAAGTGGAAACATTTGCATAGTTTGCAGACAGAGGTAATATATCACAGCACGAATTGAAAACACGAGCCCTCATTCCTTTCATTTAAATATTTTAACCCTTTTAAACCACCGGCAGGTTTAGGTGTGTGCTAGCATGCTTGACTTTGACTGAAGATGTCCGGTTTGCTACCCTTTTTAAGCTACTGTATTTAGAACTTTTCAATTTGTTGGAAAACCATTGTATTCTTTGAAAAATATTTAACTAAGTGTTTAAGCTTAGTAGCTTATCTCACACCCGATTAACCGGGAAATCAGATTCGAGATCACACTGACTGAAAAATTACATCGAATTTTTATGTTCTAAATTCTTTTTAAGAAAACAGTAAAGTTATCAGTTGAATAGTGTATTTTCATTTTAAAATAATTGTTTTTTTTCCCTTGTATTTTTTAAAATATGGTAAAACAAATTCACCCATCTCGTTTATGCTAGTTTTATTTAAGGTCATTTGACAGTTAAAATTATTAAATTTTTTAACAAGTGTATAATTATGTATAATATATACATATTGATTCAATGATTTCAAATAATTACAGTTCATGAATTATAAGGGGTCAAAGGTGCTATTTTATAATTTTTGCGTACCATTGTTAAGTTAGAAATAACTTATGTATGGGGATGAAATTTAGTATAACTATAGATTTATAGCAGATGTACACCATTAAATATTAATAATAAGTGAAAAAAATAATTTTAATGTATTATAAGCGGTTGAAAAGTGGTAGGATTACATAATTTTAATAATATATAGTATTGTTCTTTTTATACTACGATAATTTGATTTTATCTCATTTTGTTGTTGACAATGTCGTTATCTAGAATTAATTTAGTTTTTTAAATCCAACCCTACTTGTTAATTTTATTAATTAAATATCTATGTAATATTTCTTGTTCTTACTGTACCGACGTAGAGACAACACCGGCTAGCAGAACATAATATGCCAGGCGAGGCAGAGAGTCAGATAATTACAACTAATGACACACCTAGGTGAATAGGAAGCCTGCATTCTTATGTGGTTAATGTCGTTGGATTGGGCTGAGAAGTTGCTACTTAGTATCTCTTCCAAGATAGCCCTCCTACTCCTACATATGTTAAATTCTCTATCAAGATGCCTTTGTCTTAAAACATAATGGAACGACAGTAGTGTAAATAATATTTAAACAAGTCTAATATGAAAACAGGAGGTTTGATTTCCCATTACTGAACGTACCCTGTACTCATTTTACATCTATTACATTTTTCCGTACAAACCTACCACACTCGCAACTGACAAGCGAAAGAGCTATAATTATTAATTTACAATAACAAACTTCGAAGAGACACTTTATCTGATAGAATGTTTTAGTAAAAAAATAAATAGGTTATGATTCTCTTGAATTTGTATCGAATTGAGGGGAAATTCACTACCGGAATAATTGACACAATGTTATTTCTAAAACGACAGAGATGAGACAGAGTCTTTAGCAGAAGGTAGATAAAAAAAATCCGTGGAAGGATTATTATTATTATTATTATTATTATGTGTTTTGTCTTATGACAAGCCCATTCCGTTTTCCAGTGAACTTAGACCGCCAATGCGCCCCATCCCCTGCCTCCTTCAGTTCTCAGAATTGTCTTCTTTACTTCAAGTCATCCAATATTTAAATCCTCCACTTTCCTAAGCATACGTATATCTAAAGAGGGAATAAATTTAAAAAAATTGGAATGGAAGTCAAGGATGTCCAAGCGCAAATGGTAGAGTGAGTGTGTATACTCGTCAGTGGAAGAGAGGTGTAATGATATAGAATTATACATCTAAATAATTTATTATTCACATCTAAATTCAAAATTACGATATTATAAATATAAGCGGGTAGTAAGATTTATTTGTATTAAGTTGCAAGGTATGGCGACATCTTTCTACGTCTCTGTTTGAAAAGCGAACTCAGTTTTGTAGTTAGAGACGCACCTGGATGACCACACCTTCCTTTTTTTTTTTTGGAAGTTTCGAGAAGGAGATGTCACTAGATATACCTATTTCAAAGTGCGCATCTCTTCACTTGCAATCCTGACGAGGAACCGTGTGGGTCGGGTCTATGATAAATTTCACGTGCCGGGAATTAACATACACATAATACAATAGTCGGGCTTTTAAATTAATATTTACAACGTGTGAAATATCTAGCAAAAACTGTTTATCTACTTAAAATAAAAAACTATAAAAGACCAGAACTTTTAATTTATAAAATAAGACATCATTCCCTTTTGATTACCATAATACAGAATAGCAACCTTGAACTTAATTCAATAATTATGTAAAATTATCATACTAATAGTGGCGAACGAACATTAAAATATCAGGCTAACTCTTTTATACGTTACAGAGGGAGTTTTATCAGTAGATAAATAAGAGAATGAATGAACTGCTCGTTTTCTTTCCTCTCTTTATATTTTGTACATCGGCATCCAAGTGTGATGGTGTTTTAGAGTGTTTCGGTGCGTCAAGTTAAGATGCAGCCCACTTTGCAAAATAGCTTTGATGTCACGAAAGAAGGCAGTGTTAATAAAGAAGTTCATATATTAGTAAATCACAAATTTTTTTAAAAGCACATATCAATAATAGTTCTTTTTCAATATAATTGGGTTCCTTTTTAAACCTATCTTATGCACTTAAAACATTATTACCCACGTCAGTGGCCGAATGGTCTAAGGCGTCACTCTCGTGTTGGACTAGCCTGCGGAAGACGGGAATGTTGTGGTTTTAATCCTGGTCTAGTCTACTGCGGGTGTTTTTTTCCGAAATGGTTTCTGACTCTCCTCCTAGGCCAATACGGATAGACTACCTCTAAAATGCTTCCTTCCTCATCCCTACCCCATTAGAGAAATAATTATCATATACGTTTAAACTTAAGGTGAGTTAAGACACAATGGTAAACAAAGCCATTCTGAGTAGAGCTCCATAAACTTCACCAGGTTGTCAAAGAGGTCCATGGCACAAAAGAGGAACGCCAGGTCTAGAGTAAGACAAGGGCACTAAATAGTTATAATATATATATTGATTGTTATTATTAGCACTGCGTCTTACTACCCGTTCGGGTTATACACACTTACGTTAATGTGTAACGATAGGGTGATTGTGAGATGAAATGGAGGACACGCAGTTTAACGTGGGATCCGAACCACGGTGGAGGCCTGGCATTCCCCACAGTCACAACCTTGACTAGCTTGTCTGTGGATAGGGACAATGAAGTGGTGCAGTACCAAAACATTTTTCACACTGGAGAAGGAGTAACTTGTACACAATTAACATTAATAAGTTTAAATATGAATTAACCTTTTGTGACTGGTGCTGTTGCATTTTTGCAACAGCTGTAAACTTTTTTTTTAATAATTTGAAAATTATTAGGTTGCAATTATTAGTTCTTGCTGTGTGGTATGAAGTAATCAAACATCAAAATAATTATTTATTTTTTGAAATACGGGAATTTTACTGTCACCACGCAAGAACGTTGTGAATACGCAACGACGCCAGTCGTGATGCAATACGTCTGGCTCATTGCCACCGTATATTTAAAATAAAATTATACAGTAATAATGTAGAAGTAAATCTGTAATTTTGTAATATGGTAAAGTATAGAATAATGCCTTAATTATTTTTTTATATTTTTTCTAATAATAAGATATATTTTTGGTACTATAATTTAACATAATTGTAATTTTTTTAGATAAAATTTACAAAAGTTCAATATTATTCAGTTATTTATTAAGTAATATTACTGTAATAATAATGTTATGTATTAAAGTATGTGTTTTTGATTATTAGTTTGAACACAATATGATGTTTCAAAAATGCAATGGCGCCAGTCCTCGTGTCATTTTTTCACCAGTCCCCGGAGGTTGATAAAAAAAGGGTGGATAAATTGATAACATTACAAAATACTGAGGTATTTTCCAGCCAAATGTTTTTCCACTCATCCTCCACGCAAATAATTCTAGTAGGCCTATATTTCCTATAAATTCTACTTTAATAATTTATTCCCCATCAGTATAAATATGTGGTTTAGGGAGGGCGGGTGGGTGGTAAGACCAGCTATACAAGAGATAAGCACGTTCACTGATCTGGTTAGAGTACTGCTCCACTAACGTAGAAACATCTCTGACCCTCAAATCAATGACTTGAAACACTACCGTACTCTTGCTAACCGAACAAACAATCTAGCGAACGAACAAACAAACAAACAAACAAACATAGAAACAAGACGTAGGGGTGGTATTAGTGAGGAGCAGGGGTGCAGGGGGAGGTGGGATAGATGCGGGTAGGGAACACTGAACGCCCATTAGTGCAAAGAGAGACTTGGAAGAGGGGACAGAAAAACCCCGTACCCTACACCAAAAACATCGAGCGAATTAATTTCGAAATTGTAGAGAGTACGTTGTTCGTCTCTTTGACATTCGTAACGTTTACCTTCACCTCTTGTGTTCTCCATACGTGCGCTAGTGGAGCATGTGTGTGTGTGTGTGTTGAGCTCTCCATTTTAAGAGAGGGGTGTACAAATAAAAACAACATTAAATAAACGTGCTTTGAACGAGAACTTCAAGTTTGTTTAGTCACATTCTCCATTCTGTTGTGATTCCCCATATAACTTTACGGAAGCGTCAGTTCAGTTTACATAAGACAGATGGAAGCATCTTCAATTTATTAATTATATTAAATTGTATTAAATTTTACATGCATCACTAACATTCTGTATTTTTTAGGCGCGTCTTATCTGTTCAGGATATATTCATTTGTACTAATTACGCTATTGAATTAAGAATGAAGAAGGTTGAGTTTATACGAAGTGTACCCTCATTTGCGTGGAGGAAGATTGGAAAACAATTTAGTAAAAACCACCCTCACTACGCCCTACCTGAATTCGAACCCCGATCTCCCTGTCATCGGCAGTCTAGTATAACACGAGTGGCGCCTTAGACCATGCGGCCACCGAAGCAGGTACGCCATTCTGTTCTTGATTCAACACTCAGGGACGAAAGGAGGAACAAATTCTTACAATTTGTAATTTGTGTTTTTATGGTTTTAATAGTTCGTTCAAGGTTTAATGCAAGGGAAAACTTTTCTTTTAATAATTAATTATTTAAGGTTAAAGTGAAAAGAATAACCTTTTAATATTAATAATTAATTTAAGGTGGAATGGAAGAGTGAACCCTTTTTAAATAAATACTTTAAGGGGGATAGAAGTTTTTTTTCAATAGTTCGTTTAAGATGCAATGAAAGCTATCATTTTTCGTTTTTATTTAGTTTTAAAAAAGTTTGTTTAGTGTAGGATAGAAGGAAACTTGAGTTAAGGTCAGTATATTTGTAATTTTTTTTATCACCAAACAATTTTAGCCAAAATAAATAAAATATGCCTCCAGTATAAACATTTAATTTTATACGCATAGTAATATCAACATTTCTTGAATATTTTTCATGGGAATCGTTAAAATTGACCTTTATGTTTCTATTTACAAATATTTTTTTTATCAAATGCTATGAAACATATTCAATCATTTTTTAAATTACTATTTGATGAGAATTTAACAAAACATAATTTAATAAAGCAATATTTTATTCATTTGAACTAAAATGTATTTGCTATAACAACTAAATAACCGCAAATCAGAGCTCGCATATCCTTCCATCCTAACTTAAAAGACTATTTTGTGCTAGCTCAAATCGATGGAAGTGTGGGCTAAGGCGTCAACCTCGTCTGTTCTGTTTCACAAGTGACAAGGAGGTTGGGGTTCAGATCTCGACCCTGGGCAATTAGGGTGGTTTATTAAATGATTTTACACTTTATAATTTAGATACGGCTTATTTCCAAATTTATAATCATTAATCCCCCAAACCTTCGCCTTTCATATTAACTTAATTGTATAGCGTTGATTTCTTGAATACAACCCACCTCAGTGGCTTAGTTAGCTAACGTGCAAGTTTAATTTTGAGCTAGACTACCGAGATGGGTAGATCAAGGTTCGAATCTCGCTCGGGTGAAAGGGGTGTGATTTTTTCCCAAATGGTTTTCCACTTTCCCTCTATGCAAATATGAGTTCACTTCCTCTATACTCAACCTTCCAAATTCCTAACCCATTGGAGTAATTAGTACTTAAGCGTATAACCTGAACGATTAGTAAGACGCGGTATTCCTTAATATACCTACTTTATTGGTTTAAATATGATAGGATTGGTAGCAAGACGTGGTGCATAAGTAATAATATTCGTTAAAAGTGATAACATTTTACAACTTTATAAGTATTATTTTATAGGTATTGATGATATCTATCAAAATTGACTTCTGCATATAACGTGACCTGATGTATGAATATACGAAAGTCTATTTAGTAACTTTTCTGTAGGATAAGGTTATTCCAATGAAAATTAGACTTTGGGCCAGTTTCATAGTCAGATTTAGTACGCCTCAAGTGCGGTGCTATACTAAATACAAGACGTCACCTACCTGAAACCTGAAATTGAATGGAATGGGCCAGTTTCATATGCGAAACTGGCCCATTCCATTTTGGTCTAGGTAGGTGTCCTGTATTTTGTATCGACTCGCACTTTAGGCGTACTAAATCTGACTATGAAACTGGCACTAAATCTTAATACATTAACTTTCCCTATCCCTCTATTTATGTGGTATTGAATCAGTTTATCTTAAGCCAGATACCAGAACTATCTAAAAATAATGAACAAACTTTGTGACGAGTGCATTTGGAACTACTACAAACTTATTTGGTAATGTCACACATTAAAAGTACTTGCCTCTTTTAAGGGAAGTCTCCTCACACTTACACATTTCATTTGGGAATGGCAGTTCTGATTCTTCAAAACTTTTGTAACGATCCTCAATTAATGTAAATTTTTTTCTGTAACTATTAAAAACTACCTTTTTTTTAGGAGGGCTAGATATTGTTTTCTAGCTGCGTACTTTGATATATTAACTAAAATATTGCTGAAAATGAGCTTATTTCCCCTGTTAATATCAATAGATATATTTATATATGTTAATATCTATAAATACTAGGTTTTACCCGTAGCGGCTTCGCCCGTAATAATTGATAAAATCTTTTAATTTTTAACTAAACTGTTTTGGTCATAAATCAAACTTTATTTTTTTCAAATATCTATGCGTTTTTCTCAACTCTAGCTGTAAATAATATTTCCGTATTATGCTATCTTTACTTTAACATTTTAACTATAATCACATTCATATTTACTCGTAAAATTAAAATCACAATATATCTCTTATATACGCAAAGTTTAAACATTAGTATTGTAAAATTAATGTAAAATCAAAGGTTGGGAATAGTCCTATATGTTATTCCAGGACATACTATACCAACGTACCAAGTTATATATATATAAAAAAAGTAAAATGTATGGTTTTTGAAGTGAGATTAAAATAAATAACAGCCTAAATAATCCTGCATTTCTGGATGTATACAACTTGCTTCAGCACTTCATTAGATCCCTTTAATGTCCGCTCTTGTTAAAACTTTCAAATTATATATTAAAATACACGATAATTTGGAATATTTATTATTTCAAGGCAATAAATAATGATCAGTTTTTACTTTGGCTATGAAAATAGTTATAGGATTCAATCAAATCCTAAATGAAAAAATAAAAAAAGAAAAACATGGGAACCTAAAATTCTGAAACTTTTTAAAATAAAATAATAGCTAATTATATTATAAACGAATTGTATGACATGCAAAGTTTCAAATATAGAGTTCTAGAATAATTAGGGATGGAGGGAGTGCCAAAATGGTATTATTTGAAAACTAAATTCATAAAACAAATGAATAGGTTTTCTGGTCTCCCTCAACATAAATTTAAGTAGTCTTTATATTAATTCAACCTACATATCCCTTATATATGAGAATAGTTATTTCACAAAATAAGTATAACCCGAACGGTTGCAGTGACAAAAATAAAATAGTAAACTAAAAACTAGAGTTGCTGGTTATTCTTATTTTTATCAATTAGCTCTCTGACAAATACAGCAATTAGATTCCATACACTTTACCATGTAGATAAAGGGTACATTTTACAATGATACATTTTTAACCCTACAGAGAATCAAACTCAGTACTAGTATTACTCAGAATTTCATGTAAAATGGACGTTTTAAAATGCTATTATTATTGTATCCTTTTATGTTGTCTTAACTTTACCAATAAAAAAGAAAATGTTATTAATGTTGACTGAAATAAAACTTTGTATTTTCTAAAAGTTTCTTTATATCAGAATCATACAATAGCCCCAACCTCGATTTAAAAGACAAGATTAATATTTCTGATTCTCACCCCTCTCTGTCAATAGCAGTTCTTTTCGAGTAAACCTCCTCATTCTTCTAGCGTCCTGGTACATCTGGAACGCTGAAGGGAATGAAAACCGCTTACTGGAAGTGGGTTGGAAAGAAAGGCGGAAAAAAAGGCAACGTAAATAAAAAAAAACCGATTACTTTTTACAAATAGACATAAAAATATGAGTATGCTCTTGATGAAAAAAAACCCCACTAAAACAAATTTAGAAAACAAATGACATTAATTCAAATATAATGTATATATAAATATATACTTATAATAATAACAATAATAATAATAATATTAATGTAGACAATAATAAAAATAAAGTTTGCAAAAACTACTTTTAACACAAAAAAAATATTGTGCGACAATATAAGACTATTTTTAGAATTATTTAAGAATCTATGGTTATTGTTTCAATGCTATTAATTTAAAAATCATCGAATTAAACGTAAATACACTAACATGAAAAATATCAGTTTTACTTGCCGCTACTTCAAAGGTAGACAACGTCCCTAACTTATGACTGTGGCTCATTAAAAACCCTACCCGCTTTAAGGTTAAAAAGATTGTTCAAAGTTTTTGGTTCGATACATGGAACGTTTGTAAAAACACTTTATTTAGTATTATTCTATATTATAGCTACGAATAAGATCTCATAACTAATATTGACAATGATAATGAATAACCCTCCTCGGTTTCATATATAGCTAACGCGCTAGTTCCATGTTGAGCTAGACTGCCAAGGATGGGGAGAGGAGAGATTGAGGTTCGAATCTCGCTCGGGCGAACTGGGGTGGTTTTTCCTAAATGGTTTTCCACTTTCCCTCAACGCAAATGTGTGCTCACTGCCTCTATATTCAACCTCCCCAAATCCTAAAACATTAGCGTAATTAGTACTCAAGCGTATATTATTATTAGCACCGCGTCTTACGCACTTACGCTAATGTGTAATGGTAGGGTGATTGTGAGATGAAATGGAGGACCTACAGCTTAACGTGGAATCCGAACCACGGTGGAGGCCTGGTACAACACACATTCACAAGTTGTGATTAATACACGTCTTGTCAGAGGTGAAGGAAGGGTTTGGCAATCAGATAAATCTGTGCCGGGACCGAGGATTTAACCCTGGACCCTCAGCACAGAACTCTGTCACCTTACCCCTAGACCACCAGGTCACCCATCTCAAGCGTATAACCCGAACGCTAGTAAGACGTGGTGCTAAGTATTATTATTATTATTGATAATGCATTGGCCGAAACAAATTTACTAGTACAGCCCCACCAAGTTGGGCAAGCCAATCACGAGTCGCCCCTGACAAGTATACAGGACTTATTGATTGTGTATCAGTGATGGATGTAGGTATATATTTTAAGGATTGAAATTTTGCAATTTTTATTTAATTTTTTTTTGATCGAGAGAAATTATAGAGTTTAATTTTCTTCACATGGTTACCTTAACAGTTGTTGAATATCTGTTAAGGGTGTCCTGGAAATTAAGAAAAACTTTTTGACTTCGTTTAAAAAGTTTCTCATCGAATGTCGCTATACTCATGACAGATATTTAACAACTGTTGATATCAATCATATTACCACATGAAGAAAATTCAACTCTGTGTTTATAATGGAAACATTTTATTTTTTTATTTTAGTGAAAATAATGTGTTTCTATAAAAACTGCAAAATCACTGTAATTTTCTCGAATTCCTTCCATTCCATGTTTAGAAAATTAAAAAATGTTTCTACTGGCGAATTATTTGATTTATTTTGACCAATAAAATGTTTTTCTATAAAAAGTGCAAAGACACTGGTGCCCTTTTCTCGCGTACCCTACATACCCACCTGAACCTTCCTTCTCTATTGTCCACTACTGTTAGTCTAGAGGAGAAACCTTCAGATAACAATTGCACAAATGAGACCTAACGCACCCCCTTCACTCGAGCTTGTTGAAACATTGTTGAACTCTTGGGAAATTGAAATGTTTTGGAAGAAAAATAGAAGGTTTAGTTGGAAGTGAAGAGCCTTTGTTACCGGTGAGGCAGCGGAGGCTTAGGTGACTCTTAAGACCTAGAAAGAGATTCTAGAAGGAAATGAATAGGTTGTGTAGATAATCTCAGAGTAAGACGACAAGATGGTGACAAATAATACAAGTTTAGTAGTATATTGACCTAGTAAAGTTTCTAAAAGGCCTTTTCCCCTACCAGAAATCTATTATATAGTAGGATATTGGTAGGAAAAAATACCTTTCAGAGAGTAATTCCTACCGTGAATGGAGTATACATCATGAATCAATCAGGGTATTATTTTTCAAAGAGTTTTATCACCTATTCTGGCTATATATGCATTTGAATTACACCAATGTGGAGGAATGAGGAAGGTAGAATTTAAAGGAAATGTACAGTATGCTTGTAAACAGGAGGGTGACTTCATTATAAATTTCATAGGAAGGATCTTATCTGTCAGATCGAAGAGCTACTATATCTATTGTTAATACGCCAAGTCATGTTTACTGAAGCTGCTACTTTTTGATATATATTAGCGATACCTTTAGAATAATACCAAAACAGTAATATACTATCAATTTGGGTCGCAAAAAGATATTTTCTGTATGGGAAACCTTAGTAAAGAAAAATCACACCCACATAGTCGGGATTAAAGCCCTGACCTCCCAACCCTGGTCAATCAGTCTAGATGGTAAGCACGACATTCATACCATGTGACCACAGATGTGTTTTCATAGCTATAAATACACGATTAAAGTTAATTTTTGATACATTTTTAACTATAAAAATCGTACCTGCTTCGGTGGCCGCGTGGTTTAACGCGCTACTCTCGTGTTAGACTAGACTGCCGAGGACGGGGAGATAAAGGTTAGAATCCGGTCGGGTGCATTGAGGGTTGCTTTTCATAAATGGTTTTCCACTCTCCTTCCCCCAAATGCGGGTACACTTCCTATCGATTAAACCTTCCCAATTACTAGCCCATTAGCGTAATTAGTACTTATGCGCATAGCCAAAATGGGCAGTAAGACGCGGTGCTAAGTATTATTTGACCCCCACAAGGCAGCACTGGAAGAAATGGATATTTTTAAGGAGTTAAAAGCATTGTTAAATTCGTAAATTAGCCAGTTTTCAAAATATTATAGCCTATCAAATCCACTATTGTAGATAGTAAGTAGTTTTATTATTTTATTGTAATTATTGTAAAGAGTAAGGAGGTAATTTACAATACAAGTTCGACATGTTGCCATGTTATGCAATTTAGGTTTTTTCCTTGTGTGCTTTTAATCTCCACGCTTTTTTTTTATAACTAGGCTGCTGCTCCCTCTAGTGCGCTTTGTACTTTAAGATGACGTATTTCACGAAAAAAAACAAGAATAAGAGGAGGAGGCTGGTTTATTGTAAAAATGGTCGGATGGAAGATCGAGTGGTTTTGGAAAACACTTGGGGCTAGAATAAATGAACAGGACAAGTGAAAGTCTGTGTATAAAACGCCCCAGTAAATTTGGCTATACTGGTGTGTTCCTTTTATTATATTTTTTTTATTTGGGGTAATCATTGTGCACTTTCTGAACCTATTGACTGATTTTATAAACACACTACTTATACAATAACTTTAATCAAAAACATACATGATATCGAGCCCCCAGCCGTTTATTTATCACGGTTCAAGGGGGAATCTACATCTCATTCAATGATTAATTTTTCAGCTGTGCTGGTAAATGACCCCACGACGCTTAGCTCAATAGGCATACATGATACCAGCTTATATAAGATATAGAATATATTGTTTTTAAATTAGGAATCAAATATAGAGTTATATTTAAAATAAGTCCTGGGTTTCACCGCCAGTGCTTCCCAGAATTTTCTGTAAAGCAGTGGGTCTGGAACGAGGTCAACTCAGTCTTGTTAGACAAATGAGGAGCTACTTGAATAAAGTAGAGGCTTCGGTATAGAAAACTGATATTAACGGATAAAGAATTTGATGTGCTGTCCACATGGCAACCTTTATCCACATATGTTGGCACTATCTTCGCCAACATGCGGCAGACATTCGGTAGGTATTGCTCACTTACTGGCAGACGCCATGGAGTTATTTTCTTAATTTTTTTTTATGCTAGAGATCGCCATTATTAGCAAAATAAATAAAACAAATTCTACTTTTAAAATAAACCTTAGCACGTTTAAACATAAGGCTTTTTATTTTGAGCAAATATATTAAGTTTATCATATCTATTTTTGTAATCTCACTGGTGAGCCACCGGATATTGCGTTTTGGATTTGAATCCTTCTGGGCGAATGGTTTCCCACTCTTTCTCAGCGCAAATTAATATACACTTCCTTTAAATTATAGATTCCATATATTTACTCTTTTAGCATATTTTATGGATAGTATAAATGGGTAGTAAGTCAAGGAATATGAAAGAATATAAAAAATAGATGAAACAAACACAGCTTTCGTAGAACAGACGATCTTGAACTGGACATACTTAAAATATGATTTAAAAAATATATTAAGTACTAAAGTATTTATTGAAGCTCACAAATAAAGGCTTTCCATTCAAGAAACCACTTGAGTTTTTTTTATAACCCATTTTACTACCTGTTTGGTTTGTACGCATATGGATTGATTATGATAAGGTATTGGGGATGAGGAAGGTTGAAATTGGAATAAGTTGTTTTTTGGGGGGTGGGGGGAGGAAAGTGGAAAACCATACATGTAAACACCCTCAGTCCACCCTAACGGGATTCAAACACCAATTTTCACGATATCGGCAGTCCAGGTTGCTGTGAAAGTGAGGGTGTTTTTTTTTACCAATCGGCCACTGATGCAGGACGCGAGAAGATTTTATTGTGAGTCAAAATGTTTTATTTTTGCTAGGATAGTTTTGAAAAAAAAAA
>CABFWB010000005.1:275682-286752 GCA_902151455.1 Timema bartmani
AAAAAGAAAAAAAAAAGAAGAGAGGTGTTAGATCAAAATTAGAATAGGGCCAACTCACTTTCGACGAGGACAATTCAAAAACTTTCCATTAAAAAAACCTCCCGAAAATTGATTTAAACTGATGATATCAAAATGTAGACGTAAGAAATATTAATGGAAAAGCGAAGACAGTTTGAAAATATAATAGAATCGATATAAGATATTAATTTTCTTTTTAAATTGACAGATCACGAAATTTGAATCTCGTGTCGCTTAAATGTCAACAAGATTATTTTCTTCTCTCTTGTTTGGTCTTCTCTTTCACACGCTAGTTCTCCCGATTGCTACTAGGGGGCACCAGCTTGAATACAACAAATACAAAATGACCTCTGTAAGTGAAAAACTATTTGTAAATATCCTCCATCTCAACACTGGTAAGTGTCCAATATATTACCTCCCATTGTTTATATATTTACATGTCCTCTTTGATTCGTAGAAAGTTAAGATGCCGTGTTGGTTTTTATGAAATAAAAGTTATGGAAATACGGCATTCTTGGCAAACTTTCAATAACCCATGTGGTCATATGTGAATATTTACACTTAAAAATACTAGAAAACTATTAAATAATCAGGGATATTGTCTGTAATGTCACAATGGTTGTACTGAATATGTTCTGGGCAGGATATAAATAGCATCTAATAATTTGATTACGTAGGTACTCTGTTTAAAATATGAAATATCAATTTGTTAAAATATATGACTGCTTTTAAAAGGTAGGTTTATATGCAATAATTAATTACCTTTAATTTTTTTAAAATTATTATGATATAATATTTTTATTTAAAAATACATATAGCAATAGTTATTACAACAAACAACATTATGTTTAGGTATCGTCAATTTAAATTATATTTTTATTAGTATAATATTTGGTACTTCATACAAATTTGTAAAATGCATTAGGGTTTATTAGGTTTTTTTATCAGCTTGTCTTACTACCTGTTAAGGCTATACGAATTATTGAATACTCTAATGGGATAGGGATAAGAAGGAAGTATTTTACAGGTAATATACCAGAATTTTCGAGGAAGTAGAGTGGAAAACCATTCTCAGTAGACCCGACCGGGATTTGAACCCCAATCTCCCCATCATCAGCAGCCAGTCCAACACGAGAGTGACGCCTTAGACCATTCGTCCACTGAATTGGGTTTTTACCGTTATTTAATTTTAAATACTTATAACAGCTGTTAATTTTTTTTAGTTACTAAAATAAACTAGACATATATCACGTTTTAATCACTATGAAGTTTTTTCTTTTACTGAACAATGTTGGATTTTGAAACTACTAGCAGCTTATGAATGGTATTTTTATGAGTTGGTGTCTAATTACTATACTTATAAATTTATCTAAGAAATTACTTAACTGAAAAATTCTACTAGATTCCCCGCGTGGGATGAATATATAATTTAAGTAAAAGCATGAAGCGCAAATATTTACTTACTATTTGTCACTCATTGTGACAAAGGTCCAATTTGCATAAATAGATGTAAATAAGTGAAACTGATGTTTGATATTATTATGAGAATAAAATTATTATAAATAATTAGTCTGAACACTTTGCTCAAGTTTTAACTGACTGGTCAAATTATTCGTCACTTATGAAGGACCGCCAAAGTATTAAGTTTGAGGGACAAGCCCATATTTATCCATAGCGAGCCTATTTTTTTAAAAATATATTTTATCCTTTATTTCCCAAACAATTTCTATTCCATGGTGTATTAGGTTAGTGGGACTCTTTCACAAATATAGACTAATAGGATCCATGGATGAAATAAATTGAACTTTAAGTGAAAGGTTTGGAAAAAATGGTTTAGAAAAAGTTGTAACTATTATCATAAGCGTTCCTGAAATACTAGTATAACTATAATTAATTATTTGTTTGCGAATCGGATGCAACGAGCTCATAGACTAATGGTGGTACGCGAGCCACTGGTTGTCAGCCCCCGATTTCGATGATACTGCTTGAACAGAGCGGCGTGGCTGGGAGAATATTACTAATCAGACCAGCCTAAACAATAATTGACACAACACAGACTTGGCTCCATTTTCAATGGAACAACCGGCGACAAACATTTTTTGAGCCGTTAATTCCACCAATCAAGGAATAGATATATTGTACAAGCTTTCATTTAATCTTAAGAGGAACAGTTGTGATTCCCATATAAAATTAGCGTCTCTCTTCAACTTAGAAAAGACAAAATGGAAAGAGGCTCATGTCTGGAAATTATAAAGAAAAAGAAAACAATTTATTTGCGAAAGCGAGGGCAATCGTGGATTTAAATAGCTCAAGAGAAGAGGTTGTGGGCATTTAAAATGTAACTAGATTCAAGGGAAACTTATAAGTGGCATACATTTTCCGCCAAGCAATAATATTATTGGCAGTTGAAAAAAGTTTTTCGAAGGAGCACCAAGAAAAACGAGATTATTTAAAAACAAACCATAACTTATCCTAGCAAACAAAGCATTTGGTCACAAACTGTATATTTTGAGATGAACTAGTAGAACAAAATAATAGCGCCTCTTTCACGTTAATTCAAGTGAAAAGTAAATATTTCTATAATGATAGATTTCGCTTATTTAAAATTACCCTATCATCGGAATTTTTTAGTTTAAGATGGTAAATTCTACGATTCTACTTAAAACGTTGTTAGGAATATATTGAATGATACTTGTGAAATTTACAAGTTTAATTTATATTAATTTTACTATGTAAATACATTTGTGGTCCCATAGTATAAGGCGTTAATCTCGCAACATACTAGATTGCCAGGGTCATGAAGGTCAAGGTTCAAATATTAGTTGGGTAAAATAAGGTTGGTTTTCCACACTTAATTTATTATTTTGCTTTACCTTTTGCTCTACGTTAATGTGAATGATCTTCTTGTTAATAGCTTTCCTCATTCCTACTCTTTAGATTAAGACTTAATTCCCTAAATGGTTTCACATTCTCCACTTATATGTGGGTACATTTCCTTTAAATTGCACTTTTATCACCCTTACCCAATTAGTGTAATTGCGCTGATAGCTCGTACTTGTAGAGAGATGAGACGCACTGAAAATACTAACATTGAGGCTGAATGGAAATGAATGCAAATTTATGTCAGGAGTTTTACATTTTATTAAATAATAGAATACCTTATTTTTACAAAATAAAATAAAATATTGTTTCGGTAGATATGTTTAGTTTACGTTTTTTTACATACAGTAATCTTAATAACCCTTCAATATTTGTCAATATCATGATTGTTCATTCATATTTTTTTTTCAACTTTATCTATGGTCTAGATACATATTCTATAGCTGTCCAGACTAACATCTTTATAAGATTAAATTCGCTTTGCTCCCAAGCCCCCAATGAGTTTTCTTGGCAAGTGGATGTAAACTAATGTAATTCCAGTGTTGTTTTGAACGTAACAACTTAAAGTGACCGGTGTTGTATTGTATTTTTGACATATTGTTTTAGTTTCTCCATACTTATAGGGAAGCTAGAATAATCAAATTTGGCATGCCTATTGAAATTGGATGTGTCAATATGTCTGCCTAATTTTATAATTCTAGCTGTCCCATAAGTGTGTCAGAAAATTAAAAAATATGTGAAAAATGTGCAAAATTTACCCAAAATAAAAAAAAATCTAGCTCTATCTTAGGTATAACCGATGGAGATATGACAAAATGTAATAGGACCAAAATTGTGAATCTCACCAAATCCATGGCTGCTAGTGCAATCCATTTTTTTATAAGTCTTACCGTTTAGCCACAAGAGACCTCCAAAGAAAGGTCCGCACTGACTTTAAAGTTGCTCCGCCATTTTGAATTTTTTCCGGGGGTTAACTTTTTGGAATTTTCCCGTCGGTTACAGGCTAGAAGCTATAAGTTTGCCAAATGTCAAGTTTCTAGCTCATCTGGAAGTAGGTAAACATTAATGACAGTGAGTGAGTGAGTGAGTGAGTGAGTGAGTGAGTGAGTGAGTGAGTGAATGAGTGAATGAGTGAGTGAGTGAATGAGTGAGTGCATGAGTGAATGAGTGAGTGGGTCAGCCATGTGACTTTATAGTATATGGATTAAACTTATGTACTTAAGTGATATGTGATTTATTTAAGCAAAAACTTTCTTTTTTTTGTTGTATTTACTGAAAATAAATAATGACCTTATCTCTCATTCCCTTCAACATCCCCTTAAACACTCAGCTCCAGTGCCAGACGTATCATCGTTAAAGTTAGATGATGGACTGGTACACGGATATTACATTCTCCTAGGACCCATCTGGCGTCAAACTAGAGTCCAATAACAATCCGGTCAGCCACTTAGCCACGGGTAAGAGCCATTGTGACGTAGAGTTCAGATTAGCAAGAACACAGGTGGAGCCCATTATTTGCCATGTCCTTGATATTTTTCGCTTTTATCGCCACAGGCTCATACACAGACTGGTGCCTTGTTAATTAATTAACGTCCGCACAATAGGATATTGATTATTTGAGTAATTAGCTAAACAGGAATGTACCCTTGTGCGATACATCAAAAACACAGCGTGGCTAATATTATAAAATGGAGAGGTATGGAATAAGGTATTAAAACTAAATGAGTAGGCTAGGCTCTAAGGATTAAAACTTTTCTGACACAAGTTTTGGTATTTATATTGATAAACACTGCTTTTATTTTAAATAAGTGGTACGGTGCATCGCACAGACTTTCTCCCACTTTTATCTGAAACGAGACATTTACTAAAAACTCGTAAGATTTGTGAAACGAAATAATAGCTCATTAGTTTGTTGTATAAACACTACACTAAAGATCATAAATGGTAATTATATTCACTCTTACTTAATCTATGGTATTAGGAACTAGGGACAATCTTACAGAAAAATTGATAAAAGATAAATATCTTTGTCTAACAAAGAGATAAGAATCAAATATATTTTCAAAGATCTGTTTAGAATGTATATATATATATATTTGATTTTAGCTCATACATTGTTTTTTTTAAAAACATATTTCAGTTAAAGATTTTTATCTTTATTTGTACTACAACTTTACAGCGATAAGTTATTTCGTATCTTAAATAGTTACGGAGAAATGATAACAAATGGAAAATGTCTTCTATGTAAAGTACCCTCAAAGTCATTTCCTATCTGTCAGTTACCACCCCTCCGGTGGTGAATGGGCTATAGCACGAACAAGATTCAACAATTGGAAGTAGCAATGATTACACTGTTACTTACAATGTATCATAAGTAAACACACAAACACACACACCTATATCCATATATGTATACTATTTAAAATGTATTAATTTGACAATTTAATCATAAATGAACCAATTTATCTGTAAGATGAACCCGTTTGAAGCTATCGAGATTTACAACTGTGCATTATTGAGTCAATAATAATTATTAAACTTTATTTGGTACCGTCTGCAGATATATAGTGACATAAAAAATATTTATTTTAAAACTATGATAAAAAAATAACAATTTAGTCTTCAATAATTTAAAATTACTTGTAAGGTGAAATTGATTACCTCTCATAACTAATAGTGTGAGAGGAATATATTTAGTAAAGGCTAACGTTTTATGTTTGACTAAATCAAAATATTTAATGTTGGAACAAATGTTGAATTGTGTTTTCTAATCAACCACATAAACATCTTAAGGATCTTTGAAAAAAACGTTGAATCCCAGTGAAACATAATTTTAGCACGAAGTGTGGACTATGTTCGTTATTTCTTGTAACGCAGTAGTTTCAAATTTTTCTCAGCGAAGTTCCTGGTTGAAATTTGGATGAACTATTTTGTGATCATGGAAATTAAATAGTTTGAAAATTAATTTAACAGTGAGCCACGTATGAATAGAGAACATGCAGAGGCTTTGAAGAAATAAAGAGAGAGAACAAAACATTACAGTAGATGAAATAGCTATTTTATATTTAGCCACATCAGTGACAGGCGACTAGCTTTTTACTCACACAAACGTAGCAGAGACGAAACGAAACACTATATTTCGTATTTATATTGTTTAAAATGACTGAAGTGTGTGTTCATAAAAAATGTTACGTAAGACATCATTCACAATGCTACCAACTGGAAGTTCTCAAATTTGGTTATATTAAGGACGATGGAAAGTGACCACTGTGAAGAGCTAAACGTAGATGGGAGGATAACATTAGAATGGACCTGAAAGCGAGAGGGTGTAGTGAGGTGGACTGGATAGAACTAGCTCAAGATAGGGATAGATGGTGTACTTTGGTAAGTGTGGTAATTAACTTTCGTGTTCTTAATGATATAGAATTAGTAAGTAAGTAAAGGACTATCATATGGCTCAACATGATTTTAGATATTTTAAACTGGCGTGTAGCTAGACAGGATGTCAAATAAAATGTTGGAAATGAATTATGTAGTGAAAAGACCACAAGGGAGGACAGTAAATTGTTGGGAGGAATAGATAACAGAGAGTGTTCAAGTGAGAGGAGAGGAGTGGAAGAAATTAAAGGAGGAAGAATGATAAAAGGATGGAAGAAGATGGAGGCATTTTACTAAACTAACCCAGACACAGGCTGAGCACATTTAATGATGATGATGATGTATAGCTATTTTAAGGAATGAAATTATGAGTTCGAGAAGAGCATGGCGAGAATCGTCAACTCAGTTACTTTGGGATGGACCCGCATGTTCGTCTTGCCTGTTGGTGTTGTAACAACAATTTTATCCGACCACATGTGGTGGTAGGGGATGGGGGATGGGGGGATTTTACTCTGTCTTCATGTATCACAAAACCACGAGCATTGCAAGCGATTCGTGTTTTATAATCAGTTTGTTTCAAAAGACTGAAAAATCAATAGAATACATATAAAACTAAGGCTGTCTACTTAAAAATAAAATATTCACAGCACGTTGGTGGTTTGCGTTTCGAGTCACACAATCTCATATGTTCCACTCCTTTTCGTATTGATACCCGAGCGCTCTTCCCGTCTTGGCGATAGTAGTTCCCCCTGTTAGGTGTAGTGTTTAATCTTCTCTTGATACTCAACATTTACCACTTTCCTCTATGTACTATAGTTATACTATTTTGTCTGCAATCTCGTCCTAGTGCCCAACCAGGCTATCGAGATATTTACACAAAAATTTAGAGGGGTTTGAAAGGGGGGGTGGGGAAAATAATTACTATCGTTCATTAATCTTGGATTAAAGTCTTGAACTTGGGGTATCTGGAAAACCAAATTAGACAAGTTTGACGTTTAGTCCGTTTGCCAAACCCATCAATGAGGTTGCTTACATTATAATTTATTATTTACTCGTATACATAATTGATTTTTTAAAGCACACTATTCTTTATACTTTCTCATATCAAAAAAAAGTTGCCGTAAAAATTTTCGATCTCCATATATGATGAGTCTTAACGTTTTATTTGTGTCCGAACCAAAAGAATGGATTTACAATTCTGTCTCTTCCCGTGTCTGTTTGTCCCTGGGCACATAACGTCACCCGAGAAGGCAAGTGTTCTATGTCCAATTTTTAAATTTTTGTGTAAAAGAGCATTGAAGTTTGACCTTGTGTATAAAACCAATGTTACTAGATGACAACTCGAGCTTGTATCTTATTAAGTAATTATATATTAGTCTCAATTTCACCGCAGGTGAATCATATGCATTCTAAATAAACGTAAACACCAAATATCTCAAATTTAACAATTTTGGAGATAGAACACTTGCATTCTAGGGTGACGATATCTGAAACGGTTTAGCGGGTTTTGTTCAAATTTTATATCTATTTATTATATGACAATATCTCGAGATAAAATTCTTGATTTGAACCCTAGCCACCAAATTAGCTGATGACTGTTTTTTTAAATTTTAATATTTAAAAAAATGGCTTTAGAGATTTGGATCAAAATTGGTATCTGATAAGTGTTTTTATTTAATAAATAAATAAATATATTCGGTTTTAAAAAGAAAGAATTTCAATGGTTTACTGTAAGATGATTTGAGTTTTGTGGATTTTTTTGAAAATAGTATTAATAATTTTGTTCAAAACTGGTATCATGGGACTATTTTACATGCTCAAAAATAGTGTGTTTATTTTTCTAATATAAATACATTTAAAAGTAGATTAGTTGAGACAAATTTTGGAAAATTTGAAATTTTTCTAAATTGGCCTTGAAGATTGAGTTTAAATGAGTATCAGGGAATAGTTTTATTCATAAATAAGAATACGTGTTTATTTTTATAAACTAAAAATAATTTAAGGGTAGTAAGCAAATAGCTGATTAAAAAAAATGAGATGTGTTCAAAGTATTTGAGCAATTTGATTTAAAACTTATAAATAAAGAGTGTTTATTTTGGTTAACAAGTTGACGTGTTTTTTTAAATGAGAAAATCTCACTTAAGGGTAATTTCCTGAAATTTTTTTAATTTTATTCCTATATGCAAACATAAAGTCATGTACTTAACAGATGCCACCTAAAACTACCGATAAAATAGAACTAACAGTACAATACAATGTTATAAAAGTTGAACATTTTATAAAATTATTTTCTAATATGCCCTTCCAATTGTGTCCCCGATTAGATTATAGAAATTAATCAAATAAAAGACCAATTTCATGCATTCATTAAAAAAAAGCGGATTTAATATGACTGGAATTATTTTTTAATCTGAAATTACGTTTGTTAAGCTAGGTAATAAATCGAAATGCTCCAAACAATTCTCTCTCCGTCATAAATAACTATATCTGGTACTATCATCGAGAAAAACATAATATCACGATTCCTACCACCAAAACGCATTCGAAAACCTCCGCTGTACAACGTTTTGGCCAAACCCCTGCGCCTGTTATTTATGCCTGGCTATATGGGCGGCTTGAATTTAGGTTCGGCCACTTCTTGCGGTTGTAATGTTTAGAGGTTGACTGGAGAAGACAGTTATGTGGCGGAACAACATCGTCACCATGCATAGGGAAAACTCGGGAACGGAACAAACAAACGAAAAAAAAAAGCAAGAAAAAAACCCCCGAGGTAGTTCGGGTCATTGTTAGTTATAGAGGATAGAGAAATGTAATGAGAGGTTAGGAAGGGATTTTTTTTTCCAACACTTTAGCTAGATGCTTTTTCATCACGATTATTTGGAATATCATATAAGGTGAGCCTGGATACAAAGCGATTTTTTTTTGTTTATCTGTTATCAAGGATTCTGTTTGTTATAAGAATTTCATAAAATGATCTTTGGGCCGTTGAGCATATGGACACCCACACCACACATTTAAGAAAGTCAAAATACATGCCTGCTAAAACTCTCTTTTGATAAACAAATTTGTAGTCTTCGCTCAATCTAACTAAAGATTGTAGTTTTAAACATAATTTTTACTGTAGTATTTTTTTCCCACTAAACTGCAATGATATCTTTTATTTATATTCCAAAGCTTTAAATAATATTTTATACACTACTTGAAGCAAAAGAGCGTACAATATGTAGTTTGATTTCCCAAAGTATTAATCTTGTACGATAGTTTAAAAGTTACTAAATATATGATAAATATCCAAATATTTAGTTAGTAAACATGTCTTATTTTATTTTAAGATTTTCATTTATTTATCTATTTACAGAAGATGGATTATTTTATGTTCGTGATACAATTCATTGTATGTTTATATATTATTATATTTAGCTATTTAGAAAACATGGCTTTTTGAAACGTTCAGAAACACCTATTTTTTAAATCTAAAAATAAATGTTTACAAATTCATTAATTTAAAAACATGGATGTAGTGTGGTATATCGTTCACAGATCTACCAGCTATACTTTTTCTACTCAGACAATACTATGCACGAAATGGAATCAAACCTATACATATTAAATATTGGTTAAAACAATTCTTCTAAAGTATTCGTCTGTTTATTGCTGTTTAATAGGAACAAGCCATATATATAGGTTATTGTGTGCACCTTAGTTAACATTTTGAAATAGTAATTCAAAGAGTATCCCACTATTTATTTCAAGAAAATCCGCTCCAAAGAGTGGAATTAATAAGACATTTGTACGTTTTAATAAATACGCTTCCTAATGATACTTGTTAATTACTACACTCACCGGTGATCGAGTGGTTTGAAGGGTTATACTGAGTTTTAATCTGCTTTAGGAGCTAGGTCAGCGCAGCCGGAGTGGGGAGTGGAGGCTCATCACATGCTCGACCAATCCGTGGAGGGTAGTTGTCATAGCAACCAATGCACGTTGCCAGATTTCTTGACAGTCACTGAGTGTGCTTGCATAGTAGTAACGCGCGAATTCCCGCTATGTGGCAACTATACTCCCCAGCCTACCCACCACGCGGATCCTAAAGCAGTTTAAATGACAGTTTAGACTAGCATTATCCTTCGGGGCCGTCAACGGTGAGGTAGGAGTTTTAATTTTTACCGAGTGCACTGGATGACGATTTTGCCAACTTTGATTTATTCCTCTGGTTTTCACATCCATTATCCACATGGATTCGCTTCCAATACCTTACTATCCCCAACCTTACCTTTTACATTATGTAGCTAGTTATTTTATTGCCACGTCTTACTACCTGTTTAGGTTATAACCGTATATGATAATAATTCTAATGGTGTAGGGATGAGGAAGGGAGAATTTAAAGGCTATCTACATGCAACTGCGTAGAGGAAGAGTGAACAACTAATTAGGAATTACCACCCTCAGTAGACCCAGCCGGGATTTGAATCCCGATCTACTCATCATCCACAGGCCAGTCTAAAACGAGAGTGATGCCTTGGACCAGTGGTTCCAAAAAGTTTTGAATGGAGTACCACCAAGATAATGCTTTATATTTACTATTTCGTTACATTATTTTCATACCCGTGGATAATAACACAGACTGCGTGGCTGCACCGTCTGACTTAGCTTGAAATTAATCAGTAATGCCAACCCTACAATCACATTTTAAATCTGTTTTGCTTTTGGCTAGATTTCGTCCAAATATATTTATAAGATTTGATGAGGTCCAATCTTTCTACGATTTTTAATTTGCTTTTTTTTTTTTTTTTT
>CABFWB010000005.1:286792-304772 GCA_902151455.1 Timema bartmani
TGTTTCTCACGGCGTACCAACGGGAATAATTGTATGTTTCACTAGTGGTACGCGTACCACAGTTTGGGAACCACTGCCATTTGGATACTGAAACGGGCTAAGTCATTAGTTAAATTATTTGCCAAAGTTTGTATTTTTTTATTTAAAAACTCGCCATGTTCAAATATATAGTCAAAGCATTACCCGTATCAATGGGAAGGTGGGCTGAACATAAAGTTTGTCTAGTAAAGTTTGATAGTAGTGGAGAGGTTCGGGCTCTAATACTGGATAGGCGTACTGTTTTTTTTTTGGGCTAAATGGGTGTACATTCTTTCACCATGAAAATGCGGGTGTACTTCCTCTAAATTTTACCTTCCTCATTTTTATCAGTGTAATTAAATGCAAATTGCCAGACTAAGATGTGGTGTAAAAAAACCTCATTTTTGTATACAGCTTTGAACAAACTAACTAGCAAGCGCTCATTAATATTTCAGTGTAGATATTTCTCACAATAGGGATAAATAATTCACACCCACGGATAAAGCATACGACTACTCTCATTAGTCACTGATGATTATGTTAAAGAAACGTGTCTATTTTTAGCAATATCTAGTTTGAATGGAAAGTACAAAATCATTTCCTGTTTAATATTCATGATTTGTGAGTGGAATATTGTAATCAAGAAAATGAGATACCTAGGCAGTGTAGCTTCAATACAAATGATTGAGTTTGCTTTCACAAATTAATGATTCATATTTATCTGCAAGTTTTATTTCACCATTTTTAGACTAGTTCATTTGATTATTAAATATGATTATGAATCAAAATAAATTATTACTATTAATCTGTTAAAAAAATGAATAAAATGGTTCAGTAAGGGAGAAAGTTTATATTTATGGAATGGCTGCTTCACACACATCTCAATATACATCCAATTGTATCGGACATATGTATACTACCTAATCGCCAATCAATGGACCAAAAGGTGAGCTCTATCTTCAATGCACGCCCGCTAACGCTTACGGATCTCAGTAAGTTCTACCAACCGTTATTCAACACTGGAGCGTCTCTTCCCCAGCATTCCATCTAAGTTCCTCCCTTACACTAACAGGTTATAAGTTGAAAAGCTTCTCCACGTTTCATTAATCAGGAGCCTGTACATTGGTCAGAACCGTAATTAATCCTAACAAGACCTGACTTAGTTCTCAGACACGAGGAACCGTGACTTCAACGGATGAAGGCATGCTCTGCGTATCATTTATAACAACTGTACTCACCTTGGAGGGACCTCAGTGAAACAGTGGACCTTGTTGCTCCTATACATAACACAAAGGGGCCAGTATCAGTTTAATATAAAGTCTGTTTGTTCACCATAGCTTTTTATCTGAATGACAGTTGAAAAATAAGATATTTAAACTACATTCACGGTAGGAATTAATCTCTGGATTGTCTTTTTTCCTACCAATATAATAGGTTTCTGATAGGGAAAAAGGCCTTTCAGAAAACAATTCCTTTGCTAAACAGACTTTAGGTTTCGGGTTGTCAACACTTGTAAAAAAATCACCGTTTTGTTGTAGATACTAACTTTTTTACTTTCTCGCTATCTTATAGGTAGAGAAAGTATTGTGATCGTAAAAAAAAAATCGAACTCGAGATTTTGATGAATCTCGACGTTTCATGATCCCCCGAATCCGAAAAAGGGGTTTTTGAGTTTCTGTCTGTCTGTACCTACAACTAGAGCCTAAAATATTTTACCGATTGGGCTAAATCTCGGTGTCTAGGGTTTAGATAGGGTTGCCCCGAGGGATTTTTGGAATTGGATATCTAACCCTAAAATTAAGGGTAGTTTACTGAAGGGTAAGAAGAGAAAATGTCAATTTTCTCAAAATCGGCTACAACGATTTTGATTAAATTTCATATCAAAACATTTATAAATATTCCAAACAAAATGGATACTATCAATATTTTGGCAAAATGAATTTAAGGGCTCCGGTCAGATGCGTAAATTCTCTTTTTTGATCACATCTCCGAAACTATTTGAGATACGAAATTACTTATCATTGAAAAATTGTAGTACCATTAAAAATAAAAAATAAACTTTTATTTGAAATATATTTTTATAAAACCAACAGTTTCTGAGATATTGGCAAATATAGTAATACAATTTTGTGAGCTTGAATTGTAAGGAGATACTACTTAAGTTTTAACGCAATACTTCTCCAATGCCATTGAGAATTAAATATAGGTAAGTCTCTCAAAAAGTTTGTTATTTTTCCTTAAACCTCTTAGGAGAAATGTTTGCACAGCAATGATCTATCTCCATTTATGGAATAAATAGTTAATATTTACATTTTTTATTGGTCACAATTTATAAATGAGGAATTTAATAGCAATGCAATGACCTTAAGATGTGCAACACCTTAAAAAATGTCGAAAATTTTAACCGAAAGTCGAAATTTTAATACGAAGTGTTGACCCTTGTGGATCCAACATTGATCTTTTTTACCGGTCCAAACATACAAGTGAGTACATTAATTTTTTTTAAATAAAATTATAAAATTTAAAACCAGGACTCAAAAAATATTTTATATAAGTATAGTGCAATTTATCCTTGAGTTTGCTAGTGTATATTATTTCGTTTCACATTATTACGAGTTTTGAGTAAATATCTCAATTTTTTAACAATAGAGCGAGAAAGTCCGTGCGGAGTTCCGTACCATTTATCTACATTAAAAATAACGTAAACTTAAATTTTCTCACATTATTTTACTACTTTTAATAATTTCTTTCTATTCAATACAAAAAATATTTTAAACATATTTAAAAGTACTTATTCTTTGTTTTGGAATGTTATCAATAATACATCAATACTTTTAATGAAGGCATCGTATTTACTTGAAAAAACTTGTCTTTTTTTTATACATAAAATAAATTATTTTATTATTATTTTATCGTATTTTGAAATATTTAACCGAATAAAATATTTTTATCAACTCTATGGGTGCACCATTGTAAAGAACTCTTTTGCGCCATGATCAACCACATGGTTTAAGTTCGTCGATTGCCATTTTGAAGCTATATTTGTTAGAGAGTTTGTGAAAGTGCTGTGAATAATATTTTTTTTAAAGTGGGACAAAAGGATAAATAACTTATGTGCCCGAACTCAAATATATAAATAATATTGACCTAAATAGCTGTGGTTAACTATCACATTATTTCATCACAATATGTTTTCAATACTGTTATCCAAAGTGGCAGATTTCATCTGTTGGCTTATATTAAGGACTATTTCTAGTAACTTTTTGAGATGTTATCCAAGTAAATTCGGTGGTGAATGTAATCCAGGCGTGTTCTGGAATTTTAATATAACTACTATTTTGTCACTTTTATTTTATTGCTACAGAAAATTCATTCTTACCTAAAAAATGAGGCTAGTGGGTCAATAAAATTGGCACACCTTTCTTAAACTTTAAAGAGGTATATTATATGATTTATTTTATTTTACTAATACATATATTTCATTCTACACTAAAAAATGGGGACAGTGGACAACTGAAAGATTAAAACTTTACTACAACCAAATATACAATTTCATACAATGCTTTTTACTATTACCTCCTTAGTAAAATAGATTTAAATGTATTGATTATATGCTCATTATTGAAAAATAAACTTTTAAAGCTAATTATTGTTTATTATTTAGTTTAAAAAGAAAAATTTCACAATGAGAGCTCTTCGTTTATCGTAGCCCTAAAAATCACAAACACTAAATTTTAATAGATTAGCTTTATCGTATCGTAATAAATTTATCGTAGCCCTAATAATAACAAATAAGTTCAATAGCTAATAAAAATATTAATTATTAGAATAAAAAAAAGGGGCTTAGACTGAAATAGATATATAGTGACAATTATTATATTGCCAGCTGTGGTTTTGTAGTACACTACTTCAATCTCACAAATGATTTAAAACAAAAAATTCTGAGAAACATTATGAGGTAGATTTTAAGGTTACTGCTCATATCACTAAATAAATAAATATTTTATCAATAAAACCTGTCTGGTAAAGTATGACATAATATAAACAATATTCATTCAAATCGTGGTGGTTATTTACCTATTATGAGCATACTGTAAATATTAAAATAAACTGATATATATATATACTCGCAATGCAACATAAGCTGCATCTAGCATACATTGCGACAGATATTTATAAATTTAAGCCTCAAAACAGAAAAAATATAGCATATGTTGGCTATGAGAGTATAAGGAGCACATCGGTGAATATTCTGTATTAGATCAGTTCAACAGTTACTAAGTTTTTCGCTAGCGTACAGACCTACAAACTCACAAATGATCCTCTATCTATAAGTATAAAACAAGCCTTTCGGAACATGATCATCAATATTCTAAGTTTGGGCTTTGGGCTTGAAATCATGCTAATTAGCTACATTTTCTGATTTTTTAAAATATATTAGGTTCTACGATTCTTAAAAGGGGAATTTAGATTGGTTTTTAATGCTCTCCAAACTAGTTTCGTGGTATATAGCTAACCCCGGAATTAGGTCTGTTCTATCTACGACCACCTTTGATAATAAAGTCATGAGCGTACATATTATAACAAAACACTCCAAAGCTTATGTTTTGCTGCTGAAGGAAGAAAAGAGAATGTTGGCGTGTTTTGGAGTATACAGGAGGTTAGGGTTGCTGGCAGTGGTGTAGGGGGCGAGGGGGGGCTGGCATGATTAAGTAAGCTGGACATAACAAAGGACTACCCTGGGTCTAAGCCATGTCCACTAAAGTGATTTATTTATTCATCAGGAGCTAGCTCGATATTATTCTCGTTGTAATATACGTTAGTTTGCTGTCATCACATGGAGTAAAATAGCTTGTTGGTCAGTAGAGGCACAGTGGGCTATCAAGGCGCTACTTTATAACATATACCAAGTATAGAGAAAATATTGTGATGCTTCGTAGAAAATAAAGTTTAAATATTTTGATGAGAATAATAAATAAATTTGAATAGAGTAGCTTAGAGGATATACGACCTTATAAGAGTCATAGAAAAACCACAGTGACATTTCCATGTATGAAATCACTTAAATGTATCTTGGCGCACTCAAACCTCCTCGCCCATGGAATACATCTGTAATGCAAGTCTAATGCAATAGACGGTTCAAATACTTCTATATAAAGGGCATAGAACAATATTTCAAATAAATAAGATAATTTTTCTTTGTAGATAGCACTGGCTGGTAGTACTGAAAAATTCCCTTAAAATCGCAGTTGATGATGGCCTCAACATTCCTCCTGTGGCTAGGATCATTAACTGAACATATGAAACGTCATCTCACACACACTCATTTTTTTTAGCACTGCATCTTTTGACCCATTCGTTGTATACGCTTATTTACTAATTAGCTAATGGTTTTAGGGTTTAGGAAGGCTATATTTAGAAGGGTACTCCCCTTGTACACCTAACCAAGAATTGAACCTTGATCTCCCCGTCATCGGCAGTCTAGTCCATTTTACTCTGAGAGTAGCGGGTACACGTACTCAAGTAATTACATATTTGAGAACTATTTGACAAATAAAAAAACACATATTTCATGCCAAAACAAAACATATAAAATCATTTTAAGAGACAAAAAAAATATCTCCGTGGCATCAACCCACTCCCAGGCCATACCAGCCGAATGGCAGCCGTATGCTGGCGAAAATAGTTCCAACTTATGCGGATAAAGGGCGTCATGTGGTCAGCCCAACAACCCTGAAACCGCTAATCTAAGTTTTTTTTAAATACCCGAGCAACTATTTCTTTTAATTCAAGTAGCTCCTTATTTGACCTCCCAAGGCTGAGTTTGATACCGTTTCAGACCCACTACTCCACAGAAAGATCTGGAAAAGCCGGGGATAGAAATAAATACCAAAAATTCAAATTCATAGGTGATTTATTGAAAAAAACTCTCAACAAAAAACATATATAAAATAATAACACTAGTGGTTCCAGCTTAGACCGAACTTAACAAGGCATATGATACCATCAAACGGCAACACATTTCGGTATTTTAGTTGATTTCTGAATAGTCTAAGGCTTAGATAAACTTAACCAAACATGTTATAAGAAACTCGGGGTAAGGTGCGCGTGGAAAATAAACTGACACATGCATTTTGAATTGACAAGGGTCTCAACAAGTAGATTCCTTATTATAAGCGATATTTATATATATAAAATAATATATTATATTCCAAGCACGTACTGTGTTTATCCTTCATCAACCCCAAAAGTAGCAAACAAGATTACCGCACCGCAACTTCTACCAGTTCGGGTTGTACGCACTTACGCTAATGTGTAATGGTAGGGTGATTGTGAGATGAAATGGAGGACCTACAGTTTAACATGGGATCCAAACCACGGTGAAGGCCTGGCATTCCACACATTCACAAGTTTTGATTAATACACGTCTTTTCAGAGGTGAAGGAAGGGTTTTGGCAATCAGATAAATCCGTGCCGGGACCGAGGATTTAACCCTGGACCCCAAGCATGGAAGTCCAACACCTTACCCCTGGACCACCAGGTCACCCCCATTTTAAGTAAAAACACCCCAGTTCACCCGAGCGAGATTCGAACCTCAATCTCCCCATCCTCGGCAGTTTAGCTCAAAACGAAACTAGTGGGCCGTGGTGTAATCCGTCAAGAAAATACTACGACATTAAAATCGATATTAACGGACATTTTATTGGTCACATGGCGCCCTCTCAATCAGCCAATGTTGGCACTATCATAGCTAACGGCGGTGGCCGCCCGGTCGGTGCGGGTCGCTTGCGGGCTTACACAGTTTATTTATTTTTATTTAAAGAATAAAATGTATACACATGTTTCATTCTAAAACGAATATATTATCTAAACAAATGAGTGGAAAGTGAAAGGAGAAGAAGAGGGTTCAATGGCGATCTATTTACGTGAAGTTCTGTATCGTGTTGCTTCATGTCAGTTATTTCATCAAAAAGAGTAACAATACACACATTTAAAATACATATTTTAACACAAGCTGGCCTCAAAGTTGGATATTAGTTAAGATTTTACCTATCTCTTTGACTGGACACAAAATCTCTTCCCCTTGAGTTTTTTTTTTTAACTTACTACCTCATTAAGAGAAAACCAGGTGATTGTGAGATGAAATGGAGGACCTACAGTTTAACATGGGATCCAAACCACGGTGAAGGCCTGGCATTCCACACATTCACAAGTTTTGATTAATACACGTCTTTTCAGAGGTGAAGGAAGGGTTTTGGCAATCAGATAAATCCGTGCCGGGACCGAGGATTTAACCCTGGACCCCAAGCATGGAAGTCCAACACCTTACCCCTGGACCACCAGGTCACCCCCATTTTAAGTAAAAACACCCCAGTTCACCCGAGCGAGATTCGAACCTCAATCTCCCCATCCTCGGCAGTTTAGCTCAAAACGAAACTAGTGGGCCGTGGTGTAATCCGTCAAGAAAATACTACGACATTAAAATCGATATTAACGGACATTTTATTGGTCACATGGCGCCCTCTCAATCAGCCAATGTTGGCACTATCATAGCTAACGGCGGTGGCCGCCCGGTCGGTGCGGGTCGCTTGCGGGCTTACACAGTTTATTTATTTTTATTTAAAGAATAAAATGTATACACATGTTTCATTCTAAAACGAATATATTATCTAAACAAATGAGTGGAAAGTGAAAGGAGAAGAAGAGGGTTCAATGGCGATCTATTTACGTGAAGTTCTGTATCGTGTTGCTTCATGTCAGTTATTTCATCAAAAAGAGTAACAATACACACATTTAAAATACATATTTTAACACAAGCTGGCCTCAAAGTTGGATATTAGTTAAGATTTTACCTATCTCTTTGACTGGACACAAAATCTCTTCCCCTTGAGTTTTTTTTTTTAACTTACTACCTCATTAAGAGAAAACCAAACCCAAAATTAAAAATTTTTGTTTATATTTTGACTAAAAGTGTTCTTACATCAAATTATACATTAAATACAGGGGCGTATCGTGAGGTGTTGCCCAGGTAAGAAGCATTAGTTTAAACTGTACCTGTGAATTGTTCACACCCCTCAGGTATTGAGGGGAATACATTCCCATGTGAGACATGTAGAGCAGAGCATGTGTGTGATTGGTCAAATAAGTTCCAAGTGGGCGATAACATATCACAGGTACGGTGTTAACAAGGTAAGCTTCCCTTGCAACACTCCACGGCACGCCACTGATAAAGGTTTCATTGTTTGCTCTTAAAATAATTTTTATTTACGAAACAAGATTAATCTTGGATAAACTGTATTAAATCCCACATATATGTCATATTGACGATATTCCCTCAAAATAATTATCATATTACTTATCAGTTTATCAGATTACATATCATATCAGAAAATTAACGCTACAACACGATCGAACAAACTTATTAATATTGTATATTAAAATTAATTTAAATTATTTGAAAAATTACACCTGGGCAAGGAAATCGAACCCGGGACGTTTGGTTTACCGTGCCAATGCTCTACCACTAAACTATTCATAATTAGTCCAGTACTCAGTGTGATTCTTCACTCCTAATTTAAGGCTGAGTCTGTGATGGACGCGTGAAATTGACAGCTACAAAGGAATGACCAATAGTATCTTAAGCTAGTAGGGGATAGATAGGCTGCCACACATACATATATTAATACATACATGGAGATAAACAGGTTTGTAAAATTCACATTTATGGGTTTGGATAGTCATAAAACGTAAAGATTCCCCATAAACTCGGGGCAGAAAATGTTACTATTAGAATACCACTACCTAGTTTCTCTTGATATGAGAAAGTAAAAATGCACCCGGAGAGGGATTCTAGCTTCTTAAATTAGGGTCTTCCATAACAAAAGAAGTTCGGAGCTCTTCTGATTCTTAGTTTCAAACAACGGAATATTTTCGACTAAACATTCGAATACATAGTTATGAAAGTGCAACCCATTTTTGTAATTTTTCTGCAAAGATGATCGGAGCATGATTCATCAATTTTACTAGTTCGGGATTGTTTTTCGCTTCTATATCGTAGACCACAGTCCAGCCGTTAGCCATGAGTGCTGACCAAAGACCGTAAGTGCCGTAAGCTATGATGGAGTGGTTGCAAGAAGAGAGCATCACCAATTCCACCTCGGGAGTTTCTACGTCTCCTTAGTAAAACACACTGCTGCCACCTGGGAGTTAAAATACATTAACAAATAGTTTACTGCTCAGAATAGTTATAATTATTTCCTATGATGTATTAAGAATACTCGTGTGTTGGCTTATTTGATCCAGATCTATTCATGAAACCGTTACCATTGTAAATAACTTTCAACCAAACTTGATACACACATACATAAACATCTCTTTTATTTCCTTTATATCTTATGGTTGGTAAAAGTTAAAATTTTCGAGCTATAATTAAAGAATTGTGACTTTTAAAAAAAAGTTAATTCATTGTTTGAGATGTATTATTTGGAAGATATCGTCAAAATTAGGCAAAGAGTTTTGAAAAAAAAAAAAAAATCAAATCCAATAGATTTTGACCAAACCTTAAAAACGTTCTTCTTGATTGCATTATAAAGTAAATTTTTTATTAAGTTGATTTTTGTGATCTATTATACCATAAAAAAGAACGATGAAAAAGTAAAGTATTTACTCTAAGGTTTTTCAAAGATTTATTTAAAAATAAACTTAAACCTATCCTTATAATATCTTAGCATAGCTTGGCTTACAATTTTATCTTTTAGCATGTCACATTAACATTTCGGGCAAAAAAAACACACGTATATATGTATATATATACACATATATTAATTACTCTAGTGGGATAGGGGTGAGGAAGATAGAATTTAATAATGGTATTGATATATAGTAGACAGAGCTGCTAACAAGCACAGGTCGAGGTAAATTGGTAATGATCATTAACAGGACAAGTAGTTTTAGTAGAAGTATATGTTTATATTCCAGAAAGATTATGTGTAAACATTTTTTGATTAACTATATAGAAGGAATATTGTAATATGAACAGATCAGAAAAAGTCCTGATTTATAGTAAAATAAGATGTCAGGACAAATGTATAAGGGAAATGAAAAAAACAAAAAAAAACACGCTTTAATGTTAATTTAATGATTATTAACGAACTAATCACACTAAAATTGGGTGATAGCCACAACAGTAGTACATATGATCTATCTACAAGTTAGCCAAATAGAAACAACTGCATTTCAAAGCGATTCATTTCTGGATTATCTAGGAATTGAACTATAGTGTCTTCCTTACTACATTAGGATGACGCAAGCTTGACTGAAATATGGAGTAGACCTTTAATATTTAAACCAATCATGTTTACCAAACGTTTCACCATTAACAATAGCATTTGTTGATAAGCAAGGGAAGAACACGAACAAAGTAAGTAACGATGAAGAGAAAGAATGTTGATGGTAGATGTTATTTCATATTAGTATAATAAGGTAGTCAGCAGTGGAAAATCTAGTTTGACATAACTTTTGGGCCTGTTTCATAAGACTATAATTCTACAAAAATTTGAGTTTGAATTTAATTGCGACTTGCTAGAAATTAGAAATTATGTTTTAAACAGTTACAAGTAAAATCTAGTAGATAAAGGGAAAATTCTAAAATTAACAGGTAAGTTCACAGTTTGGTTTCAATAAAACTTCGTGTAGTTTTAAGTATTTGTTAATCAAGCAAAAGTCTTAGCATATATGTAAATGTTACAAGTGAAATTTTATGAATGAAATTTCAAATAACGTCCATTATACCACTATTGCTAAATTAATTAGCTATTTGTATAAGTTTTTTAAGTAGTAAATATAATGATGGCGTGGCCAAGGTAATCATTTAGGTTATTGAATGGCCCCATAAAGCCGGTTATCGATTAGTTAACTGAAAATAGATACACTCTTTTTACAACTATTTTAAGTTTAATCTCAACTAAGATTGTAATAACACTTTAATATTTTATTTTATGGTTTTAATATGTCTGATAGTTAATTTAGATATATTGTATTTACCTGACACACCCAAGTATAATTACTAGTTTTTCTATATATAACTATTCACATAAACTATCTGCACTAGTTAATTACGAAGAATTTTTTATGTCTTGTCTTCCTTCACTTTTTCCTTATCCTAAGTGAAGCGTTATTTGGTTTATTTTTATGTATCTTTCACTATCGTTAGCGTTGTCCATCGATTGAGTGGTGATAGTTATCTTGCTCAGAATCACCACAGCAACAAGGTAGGCAAAGAGGTGGTTTCTAAACATGTTATACCTGATAGTCTCATGATTTAAATAATATTGAATGCGAACCCCGATGAGTGTAATATAATTATTTTATTATTATTTTATATCATATATGTAAATATATTTTTTATTATAAAAATTAAAAAAATCCAAATCCAAATTTCAGTTAAATCATGTAATCCAAAGTCCAAATTCAAAAGTCAATATCATGAGTGAGTAGTACTGTATAGACAAGTAGCAAAGAAGCGAGCTTAGCCAACGTTTCCATGACAAACAACTGTTTCCAAATTATTTTATTTATTTAGGACCGCGTCTTACTTCCAGTGGAAAATCATTTAGTAAAAGAGTGAAAAACCATACGAGAAAAACCACCCCCAGTTCACCAGAGCGAGATTCGAACCCCGATCACCCCGTCCTCGGTAGTCTAGCTGAACAAGAAACTAGCGCATTAGCTAAATACGCCACAGAGTCGGGCAAGTTTCCAAATAAAATAGTAAACAAAGATATATTTCTGAATCTTTACATGAACGACAACAAATAAACTGTTTTCAAATAGAATAGTAAGAAAAGATACTTCCCACACTTGTTTTTTTGCTATCAAGGAGTTACGTCTTTAGCTTTATGTATTTGAGATATAATTATATATAAACTTGAAATACCTACCCTTGCCACGTTCACCCATTCAAGTAGTTAAAAAACAAACGAATATTAATTTATTTCTTTATTTTTAAAGTATTTATTATGAGTTTTATATTTCTAGTATTAGCTGTTTCCAAAAAACACGTATTCTTCAAGAAGGTTACCACCCTAGATTTCACCCCTTAGGACGTGAATATAGAAAATTAATCGAGCAAATAACTTTTATAACTTGACAATGAACATTCATGTAAAATTTCCTGTTTATAACTCAAACCGTTTCGGAAAACTCCAATTTTTTTCAAACTCCTTTTCACCTCTAAAGGGGCTGAATTTCCAAAAATCCGTTCAAATGGGCATCTACATCACTAGAGTAAAATACCCCTAAAGTTTTAAGTTCCTAGATTCAGTGGTTTTTGCTATTGATCGATCGTTTATGGTCATTTATTTTTTAAGAATCCTAAAAATGATTATTTTGGATCGCTTGCACAAAATTCACATGTAGAATCTTCCATCAGACTTCCCAAAAACCGTAGCCACTTGATAAATTTATAATTAAATGCTTTAAAATGCTTTAAGTGAAACCTGTTATTTGGGGATGAGGAAGTACGTATATTTGAAAATACATTATATATCAAAGATTTATGTTAAAATATTCACATTTACACTATTTGTATTTCCACGCCTTTTTGGTTCAATGGTCTTCAGATGATTCTAAACTAGCTCTCATATTTTCAGACATGCCAAATACTGGTTCTCAGAGGTATACTTTTTCAGACCACTCTCTCCAACTTTATTATGAACGGAGTTTATATTAATACTGTATATATTATAAAGCATGATAGTTAAATATTGACTTTTATCAAGACATTCTTATTTTTATGTTATAGATTACCATACCATTGGTGTTGGCTTGCTGAGACGCAGATCTTTGTTATCCTACTTATGAGGTTACTTATCCCCTTCCAACTTTAAGTGGGCACTTCAAATAGCACATCACAGTTTGAAAGCGCAATGGTGAAGCGTGCTCCATAATGTCTATAAGCAGTCACCATTCTTAATTAGTCAAAGAGTGCCACACGACACAAATTGGCCTTCCTCTAATTTTATAATAAATTTTCAAGAATTTATAAATAACACACAATTCATGAAAAATACAAATAAGCTTATAATAATTTTTGTCGTGATGTGTTCTATCTGTCTCCTCATTGAGGTTATAAAAAGAGATAAGCCAATAGCCACAAATTGTAGGCGGGAAGACAAACCTGTCTGTCCCAAAGGAGTGATCACAGTCATAGATGGCGGTAGGCTTTGTAATAAAATCTTCGAATACGTTTCAGTTTGGGCCATTTCGAGGTCCTATGGATTGGTACCTTACGTCCCAAATGTCATTCACTATGTATTGAGAGGATTGTTCACTCACCTGAGTATTCCACCAATATCAAAGCTTGTTGAATCCTTGGGAAATTGCTCCAAGATAAACCACAACACTTTGAATAAACCAAATAATGATCTAGCCGATTTAGAAGTGACTGCAAGAAAGACTAGTGGAAGTGAATACCCATTTGTTCTAAAGTATGTAAATATTCAAACTTTCTATTAATTTTATTTGTTAAATATTTATAATTAGATTGGATACAATTTGATTATGCAAATCAAACTGGTGAATTGTTATTAAGCTAGAATTCTCTCTTTTTTTAGTGCTCCAATTTGTTATTTATCAGTATCAACATGCTTCTTTCGATAGTTCTTGAAATAGCTTTTAATTGTAATGTAATATAAATAGCCAAGAAATAAAACAAAACAATTTGATTTTCATAAATTAAAAATTGATTTCTAATAGAGTTATTTTATTACTATTAGTTTTCTGGCTAGTGGCAGGTCATCACATTATGGTTCTCCACGAGGCTATGTCCTTGGCAATCCTCTTCATCCGTCTGTATAACTGCCTCCAGCATTGATGTTATCCATTATCTGGTACCTTAAACGTCCTCTTCCCATCCACCATTCCTTCCATACTATCCACCAGTAGACTTCCTTCTCAGCCAATATCCAATCCAGTATCTCTCATGTATATTGACAACATCTAATATCTCCCCACCAACTTTCTCTAGCACTTCCTCAATCCTTGCTCTTTCAACCCAGCTTATATTTTCCAACCTTCCTCCCCCCCGTTCCCACTCACATCTCAAACGCTTTCAATCCTCGTTTCTTTTCCTTCCTTGGTGTCCAAATCTCCGCCCCATATAATGCCAATCTCCAAACAAATCAGTTTGGCAGTCTCTTCCTCAATCGTTTATCCAAGGGTCCACACAGAAAGCTCTTCTTATTAAATGTACTAAATGCTACCTTGTCTAAGGCATTATGAGTGTTGACATCCTGTCTGCATCACATATCTGCACGTGTACATCATCCCAGATACTTTAAAACTAAGACTGGCTTATTTCCTCCCCTTCAATCTTAATCTTCATCCCATTTCTCTTCGTGCCAATGACCATACATTTTGTTTATCTTTTATTAATTCATAATATTGCTATACTTTTATTTGTTTAGTAGTTTGTTTGATATATTTGAACGATACTTTGTCACAAAAAAAATATAATACTACATTTTATGTGGACTGTTAGTTTTAAAACACATTCAAAATAATTTTTAATAAGATTAAATATGAAAATGATATTTTGAGAACCTATAAAATCTTGTTGCCTAAGCTTTAACGCAGCACTAAAATAATTCACTGTTTCCAGGAAATACATAATTCTGGTTAATTCAATCGTCCCTCTGGTTGGAGAGCTCAAGGAAGAATTCAAGTACCAGCCTGTGTACATAAATATAGCGCAGGCTCGCCTTCAACGCGCAAGAGCCATCATGAATGACAAACACGGAAATAGAGAGGTGACGTTACTTTTATTAATTTGATTATAAGAAAAACCAGTTGTGGCACATCGATTACTGCCATCGTAAGCCCGGATCGATGTATTACTAACACTGGATTTAGAACTGTGGAGGCCCAGGAAACGTAACCTTTTAAATGACCCAGCATTAAGCAAATATTTTTCTTTTTAAGGTTTTGACATTTTAAATGCTAAAAGCTCAATGTTAAATATATTATATAAATAAGGAAATATTTAAATCACAATAGATAAGATTTTCTATTAACTTTATTTTAATATAAACTTAGTTGTTTTAGTTAAATTAGATAAGGAGAAAAAATAAGGCCAAGACTTTGAAAATATATGCTTTATTATATTCATAAATTTATTGTTCAAAAATGACCAAAATTGATTTTTTAAAACTAGCAAAAAAAAGTTATTTTTATTGCAACACTTTGTGGTGGCGTTGATTTGTGGAGGCCTTGGGGCTTAGCCCCAGTAGCCCTTACTTTAATCAGAACCTGTGAGGTACAATAATTTCTCCTATATCTAAGGTCTAGTTTCACAGTCAGACTTAGTAGGCCTCAAGTGTGGCGTTATACCAAATATAAGATGACACCTATCTAAACTTGAATGGACTGGGTCAGTTTCACATTGCTGTGGTTCCTTACTGAACACAGTAGAAAATAAGATGGGTTGCAACTTTGTAGGCAGTAAAGGGGGATGGCAAGGTTAATAACCTGCTAGCCCTTATTAAGAAGCAGTGTGAGAGTCGCCGCCAACAACAATAGCGTCCTAAAAGCTAGTAAGGGGGGTGGTCTCCTTCCCTTGTCTTGGACCGCGCTAACGGTCCTGGGAACAGTTGGGTTGGTCCATGTTTGAGTCTTGGGAACCAATGGGAGTGGTTTTGTGATATGTTTGAAAAATTATCAGTTGAGTCGAGTGAGAGATTTTTTAGTCTTGTCTCGCCGGGCTTAGGCCAAGGACGCTCCCGGATCAACTCTGGGGTATCATATTTTGTAATCATTTAACGATACCTTGCGTTAGCCGCTCGGTTAGAAACAGCGGATCTAATTATTATAATAACAATAATCAGTAGTTATAGTACATCACGGGCAAAGCCGTTGATATTTTAAATCTGTTTACGGCCACTCTCACGCTAACCACGACGCGTAACTGGTATTATAAAGGAACAATAGAAGCAAACTGAGTAATAAATAAAAACTTAAATACCTAATGTTTTATTATTGTAATATTTTTAATCAACAACGCAGCCACTATACGATCACAACAACAAATATAGATTGAAAAAATAAACATTCATCCCGTGTTGACCTCATTTTATTTGCGACGCCATTACGATGAGGTGCAGGCTGGCCACGAAAGTATGTTAGCTGAGGTCCGTTTATGCGCGTAGCAACATATGAAAATGACCCATTCCATTTTGATATAGGTAAGGGTCGTCCCTAATTTAATCTGGTGTCACACTTTAAGCGTGCTAGGCCTGACTATGAAACTGGCCTTAAGGGTTAATATGATTTGTCAAATGAGTAATGAAGGAAAAAAAGAGTTTAATCCTAACATATACCCTTATCACACTGACCGCAGCTCTCGATCAACCAGTGATAAGAAAAAAGCAATTTTTAATCCTTTATTTCTATGAAATAAATAAAGTAGGGTCACTAAATGTGGAAAATTGAGAGAACTGTAACCAATGTTTTAGAGGAAGGACACTTTTTAAACTAAATATGTTTTCTTTTGATAGGATGGTCAGAGTTAAAATCTCGGCTGGATGTACCGAGGTAAGTTTTCCTAAATTGTTTAGCACCATCCCCCACGCAAATGCGGGTTCATTTTCACTAAATTATGGCTTACTAATCTATTACACATCAGCATTATTAAAGCGTAAGTAGCGAGATCACAGCAATGAGTAATTCATAATCACCAGAAGACTGTCTTCAAGCCCATTCCTTCTCTCACCCCTAAAACCCCCAATCCACCATAATTACCAACCTTTCCAGTCATCCCACCGCTGACCTAGGCATTCAAATCAAAGCTCGAACACACGATTTTTGGTTGTCAACGGCACGGACCAATGGCATAGCCTCATATCATAACCTATGCTACACAAACGCTATCTTACAAACTTTACTCAACATTAGCTCTGCTCATACAACCCTTAATGCCGTACGGTAAAATGTCGCAGACTTTGTTCGTGGCGGTTCATGTACGCCGCACGGACTATACCGGGTACCTCCGAAGAAAAGGAGTGACCGTGACTGCGGACATCAACTACTACAGACACGCTGTGGCTTGGATGTTGAGGAAACTGATCTCAGACTCAGCGTCATCTCGTAATATCGCTTTTATCCTAGCAAGTGATGACAAGGTTTGGTGCAAAGCCAAGCTACTACCGGAGATACAGGAAGAAATTCAGAGTTTCGGAAACGAAACTAACTTGGGTGAGTAGCAAGGGAATCTTATGTTAACAGTAACACTAGTTTTTCACTAATATACATGTTTATTGAAGCAGTCTTGAGTCGGAAGGAGCTTGCTGATAGCTCAATTGGCTAATGAATGATCATATATTGGTAATATATGGCTATTCAAAGGCTCTAAATGTGGGTTAATCACTTGGTTAATTTTTCTCTGTCTGAGTATGGCTTCGATTCCCACCAACAAAAAAGAAATAATTATTTTCTACTTGCAGATTTCTATTCCTGTATCTCTATAAAAAAAAATAATGCTTGAAATTTGGTATGTTTCAGTTATATAAAGGTAGCCAACAAGGAAATTATTAAAATTTAAAATATTAAAAATATGTTAGATAGTCAAGTATTAATTGTTAATATTGACCGGAAACAATAGTTTGTATATCTTAATACAAAGTTACTCTTATGTATTTTTAAACATTAGTGATTTATGATAATGGGAGATACACTTCGCATTTTTACTTTCTCTCTATCTTACAGGTAGAGAAAGTATGGTGATCGTCAAAAAAATCGAACTCGAGATTTTGATGAATTTTGACGTTTCATGACTCCCTGAATACGAAAAAGTGGTTTTTGAATTTCCGTCTGTCTGTCTGTCTGTCTGTACCTCCAACTAGAGCCTAAACTATTTTACCGATTGAGCTGAAACTTGATATCTAGGGTTTTCATAGGGTTGCCCCGAGGG
>CABFWB010000005.1:305983-327478 GCA_902151455.1 Timema bartmani
TGGAAGACATTAAACTGTTTGAAATGTTCTTAGGTGGACAAAGATGCGCCTCTTTTCTCATTGATTCTATATCATTGTATATTATTTTATGCGTGTTCTTATGTGGAGTGGTGATGATACAATGTACATTATTCCGTTCAGAAATCTTACGAGTTTATAGAAAGAGAGAGAAAGTCTGTGCGGTGTGCCGTACCATTTATTTAGAATAAAGATAGTTTAGAAGAGAAAGTTTCTTACAACAAACAATTGGTTCGTGTTATTTGACTCCCAGGTGGCAGCAGTGTGTTTTACTTAGGAGACGTAGAAACTCCTAAGTTGGACTTGGTGATGCTCTCTTCTTGCAACCACTCCATTATATCTTACGGCACTTACGGCCTTTGGTCAGCACTCATGGTCAATGGCTGGACCGTGGTCTACGATATGGTAGCTAAAAACAATCCTAATACTATAGAACGAATACATCCTTCTTCTATGTTATTTGCAAAAAAGTTGGAAAAATGGGTACTACTTTCATAACTATGTCTTAAAATGTAGGTTAAAAATCCTCCGATAGGATGAAATTATGTATTTATTAAAATGTTTGCATGGGTGGGACTTATAACCCCTCCATAACGTTAAACATAAAGTCAGTAGCTCAAATTCCTCTCAAAGCAGATTTCTCAAATATATATATATATGTATATATATATATATTTCATAAGCTCAGCGTTTGAACGAACTAATTGATCAGATGAATAGAAATAATTGACAGCACAAGCTAAAAAAAAACTCGTTAGTGGCATTTTATTGTCTAAGAACTTATTTACATTGAATAAAATCTCTAAAGAAACTGGTAACTTTAAGAAATCATCGTCATTTTCTTGTTTTATTGTGGTAAATCTTCCCTAAAAATAAAATAAATTTTATAAAGTTGGTAGTTCATTGATCTTGAGAGAAGATTTGTATTATGCTAGCACACTACCTTAAGGGAAAGCAAGGAGATTCGCCAACAAAAGTTCCCTAAGAAATTATACTAAGTGTATAGAAAATGTCTAAGTGCTTTCCTCTGGAAAGCTTTCAAGCTACGATATTAACAGTGCATAACTAATCAATTTTAATAAATATTAATGCCATATTTCTATATATAAGTACATCGACAAGGTAGTAATAATATTCACTTTACCATTATTGCGCCTTACATGATAAAAGATTTCTGTTATTGCCGCTAGAGTAGGGAGCAGTTAAGTCTTCACTGGAAAAGAAGACAGGACCTTTGATCTAGCAACGGACCTGATTGGTCGAAGATTGTGTGTCTCGTGGAGAGTTAAGAAAAAACAAAAATTTGTCTAGTTCATTAAAATAAATGAACAAAAACAACTATCTTTAAATAAGAAAAACTTAATCAAACACGATACAGCCGCTTTCAAAGATATAACTAATTATTTAAGGTATTCTATGACTTTGTGGTAAATCATTGTATCTAAGCTAAATAAAAAGTCTGTGGTTAGATTATTTTGTATGGATGATTTTATGACTAATAGGGCTGGATTAAAAAATAAATAAAAGAGTTAATTTAATCCAAACAATATTCTTCATGTGAAATTTAGGTTCAATAAAAACATCAAATAAGTTATATCTAGTCATACATCTTCATGATAAAATAATTATTTTTAAAGCTTGTGTACTATATAGATACATATTTTCTGTCACATATTATATTATTAAAGAAATACATAATTATTTTATACATCTAGTTTTGAGTAAATTCCTTATTTAATTAAGTCCACAGCTATTCATCCTTAAGGTGTGAATAGAGAGTTAGGACTTATCAAACATAAATATAACATGGATATATTTTCACTCTAATAGGATATAAAGCAGAAATTTTCAAGTATGTGCGCCTTGGTAGTTAAATAATAACTAGAGGCAATTTATTTTTAACATAGTCTTCTAAGTTTTTCAAAGGAAGGACAGCCATATTCATCTTTCATTTATTTACGTCATACTCATGTCCCATTAGTTTTTATATCCATAGTAATTTATTTAATTATATAGCGTGTACTAATTGTGATTTTACAAGATGATAAAACTAATTATTACTATACAAAAGTAGTTAATTTTATAGTTCAGCATAAAGAATCATTACATAGAATGCTTGGCCAATTATTAACCATTAAATACTCGTGGTCGATTATAGGAAATTCTGAAGTTTGGTTTAAGTCTTCGGTTGGCTGAATTGACAGCTGAAATAATTAATCCAAACCCGCTTCAGTGGCTACATGGTCTAATGCATCACTCTCACAATAGACTAGATTGACGATGGGAAGATTGTGGTTTGATACCGGTGGTTTTCCCTAAAGATTTTTCCACATTTTCTCCACAATAATGCTGGCACACGTCCTCTTAATTCCATATTCCTCATCCCTAACCCATTAGCATAATTAGTACATAAGCGTTTAACCCGAACCGGTAGCAATACGCAAAGCAACAAATAAGAGTAATGCAAATTATTCCCCGGTCTAAATTATTTTATGTCTTCTCAGTTCTTGGCATCACATCAGACCAAGATGGAAGACGACAATGAGAATATAAAAGTAATTCTTCTTAAATTATTTGATGTACCTAAAAATAATTTATTTTCGTGTTATTACCAAATGAAATCAATTCTATCCATAATTAATGTAAATCGAAAACTTAAATCAATATATGACGTGTCTGGGATACTTCCTTTTTTTTCTCAGTTTGTGCCCATGTGGAAAAATCATACCTGGCCAAAACTGTTTCAGATCTGGGGCAAGTCTTGCATTCCCAAATCTGGCCAGTTTCAGTTCTGGGCCAGATCTGGCATTTTTCCACATGGGCGGAAAGTTTAGCCAGTACTAATTTTCCGGTGCCCAGGGATTCCTGAATGTACTAATCGTACATACTTTTTTGTGGAGGTTCCTTTAATGTCCTGATAAGATGATTAAAACCATGATGAAAATCCCTAATACCAGCCAGGAATCGAACCTGAGATATCTAGGTCAGAATTCAGATACTCTAACCACTATACCATGAGGTTAATTAGTGACCAGTACATTATTTATTATTATTAGGCTTTCTGTCTTACGACAAGTCCATTCCTTTTGCCAGTGAACTTATACCGCCAATGCACCCTGTCCTCTGCCTCCTTCAGTTTCCAGAATTTCCTTATTTCTTTCAGGTCATCTAGTATTTGAATTCTCCTCCTTCCTAAGCTCCTCTTTCCCTTTCCTTCTATGACCAGTATATATTAAGTAACACATAATTAACAAAACATCAAATTATTCATCTATGGATGACGCATGGATGAGGATTCTACGAGAGTTGGTGAAACCGGCCTTAGATACAAAACTTTGTCTATCAAAATGTTATTTTATCCTCTTCCGGTAAAATCAAGTGTTGTGCTAGAGCAGCAAGACTACATAACGATAGTGGTGGTGACTTAAATGCATCTACACACAGTCCACTTGGTGTAAATGTTAATATTTATATAACATTAATAACAAATTATTACAATCGTGAAATATTTACACACTGAATTGCTTTTTGGTAGGTAAGTATTTTAAAACCATTATTGTAGACTAGTGTTACCTTGGATTTATCTTAACCTTTAGGTTATTTGACATTTACTTCTTAAACATACAGATTAAATCATCATACGACCACAAAGTGTTTTAATCTGGGACAAAATGCTTAGTGATACACTTTATTTTCTAGGGTCTAGATATTTATTATTGAAATTATTAAAACTTTTACAAATCATCAATATCAAGGTCTTATAGTCTGGTCTCCTGGTAATAGAAGAACGAGACTGAACTTGGCATGTTTAATTTTGAGTGTTTATTTTTTCTAGAATAAAAACTGACTTTATTTACACAAATGCGGGTAAATATATCCTAAGTTATAAATTCCCCACTCCCAATCGTTTAGTTAAATGCCATGGTGGGTAGTAGAATATGGTTTTAGAAAAATAAGGTTTATTGGCCCTTAATTCTTTAAAACTTTAAAGTGAATTTATTGCATTAAAAATATTTATCTTTGATGCCATCTGCCCACTTTTAGCCTCTACATAGTTTGATCAAACTTATTTCAAATTCGTTTTCACCAATACAAATATACCATTCTACTATATGAAATGTTTATTTCCAGTACTATACATATTCTATAATCATGAATTCAACTTTTCCTGAAAGCTATCATGAAAAAATTAAATCTTAAGCAATAAATATTACGCATACTATTTATAAAAAGATTAAAAAATCGAAAGTTTTTTAAGGAATATTATGCATGATATGAACAATTAGACAAAATTAAAATATTCCATCAACTTACACAATGTTCAAAAGAGTTGATGAATAATCTAAAACATAGGTTAAAACATTAAAATATTAATACAAAAAATATAAAGGAACATAACGTTATATGAACACACACATTAAAGGGGTAATGGGACATCAATACATATAAGACCTAGACCAACAAAACCCAACTTTTCTATTTCTACATTAAATCATAATTCAACTTTATCTAAATCAACCTTACTGATGATAACTTAATTTTATTTTGAATTATTTCATAGTAAGTCTTAATAGTTTTTCCATATACCACCATGCAAATGAGATACATCCTTTAAATTCAACCTTACTCACACCTAGTACGTTAGAGTAATCAGTACATAGGCCTAATCATATAAGCTAGCGGGTAGTAAGAATCAGTGCTAAGAAAAATAACTTATCGATGATAAAACTTATTACACACCTAATAAAATTACCTTATCCCATATAAAAGAAATCCCTCCCTTTGATAACACAAATTGAGTCCTAATAAATAGTAATAATTTATCAGAAAAGCTTACGTTGACAAACTACACTATGGTTTTATCGTAAATAGGCTACCTTAGATTCTTAAGCTTTCTTACTCCAGGCATTAAAGTTTAAGTTAAGATAAGTTTTTCATGCACTAGTGTCCGTTTTTGAGCAGTTTTAGATAAAAAGATAAATATAAAATCAATAATGAATATATTTATTGCAAAAAAGATTACATTTATTTACATCCAGCATAATTAATAACATTTCTACAACTTACAAATTTCACAAATATAGATACAAATAAGAATATTAGAAATGTTAGCTGTTATTAAATTTGTATGTTAATAACTAGAAATTTGTGAGACAAATGAACGTGCTTGTTTTGAAACTTAAAATCCAGACATGGCTTGGCTTAAAATAGAGAGAGTCTCATGCCATTTAAACGTCGTTTAGCATAATTTTTTTTTATTACAACTGATGTTAAAAGTTCAAAATCGCAAATAAGTGGTTACAAATGGTTTAGCCATGTTTACTGCTACTGACAATATTTTAAATGACCCCTCGACAGGTAACGACACCCTGTTTTGAGAACCTTTAGCACAGGTTACTTACATCATAGTGGAATAAAGCAAAGTAAGTATTTGATCTTTTGGAGGGTACATTAATATATTTATAACTACTAAACTTTTTGGTTAAATATATTAAATGATGGAGAGTTATAGCTAAATACTTGTTGTTTATGTCTTGGATAACCATGATTGAGCATTGGTGTTGGCCTGCTGTAGAAGAAAGCTTTGTTATCTTAATTCCGAGGGTAGCAAACTACTTCAAACATCGAGTATAACAGTGTGCTACTGTTTATATGATGACATTAAGCAGCTACCATGATCAAGTAGTAAATACGTGTCAATCAACTTAAAATAACAGATATACATTATTTAAATAAGAACAAATAGGTCTTCCTATACTTTTAAAATTACCATTCATAGCCCAATAAAGAATAGAAATGGACACCTAAAAAAATTAAGTTTCCCATAAACTTATTTATGTTGTGTTCTATCAGTCTCCTCACACTAGTCAAAATAAAAAGGCAAGACCAAATAAAACCATATTTTTGCTTGAAGTCAAACCCACATGTCCCAAAGGAGTAGTTACGGTCGTAGATGGAGGTCGACTTTGTAATAAAATCTTGGAATATGTTTCAGTTTGGTCCTTGTCAAGGTCTTACGGATTAGTACCTTATGTCCCAGACTCTATTCACTCTGCGTTGAGAAATGTGTTCACTCAGCTGAGAATCCCACCATTTTTGTCAGAGCTTGTTCACTCTTAGGCCAATTGCTCCGAGATATACCGTGAAACTTAGAATAAGTCAAATAATAATTTCACTCATTTTAAAGTGACTGCAAGAAAATCTAATGAAAATGAGGAGCCATTTGTTCTAAGGTAGGGGAAGAAACCATTTACTAACCGATTTTCTTTGTTCGTATTTTATAACTTAACTTAAATACAAGTTTAGCATAATCCCACTGTTCACTTGTTTATTTTATAGTAAACTCTATTCTAAAGTTATTTTAGAGCTTCAATATCTCGTGTTTAAGTAACAATTTACCATTTTAATTTTTTTAAATAAATTAAATTAAGGACATTATAATGACGAGTTTTGAAAAGCTTACTTACATAATTAGAATATATTAATATCTTAGTTGTAACTATATTCGAAGTTAATACCGATAAATGTGTTTTATTTAAAATTAGTAGTCTTAGTTTTACATTATCATATATACGCCTATTATGATTATAATGGCGTTTCTTTGGGAACAATATAATGCTATTATAATGTTTTTGACAATTTTTAAAACTTATTTCTGATTAATTTTTAATCAAATTCAGTATGAAAACTAAGCTCCAACAGCATATAATATGCTGAAGGTTAATATAGAGCCTGTTCATGCTTTACCTTCTACATATAAATTGTTTCCTTTTTCCAGGAGCTGTATAATCCTGATTGATTTAATCGTCCCCTTGATTGGAGTTCTGAAGGAAGAGTTCAAGTACCAGCCTGTTTACACGAATTCAGCGCAGGCTCGGCTTCGCCGCGCTAGAGCTAACGTGAATGATGAACACGGAAATTGACACGTGATATTATTTTTATTACAATGATAAAACACATTTGTGGCTCTGAGATCACTTCTGGTGCAAGCAAGGCTGCCTAAGAAGTGTAATTATAAACTGTTGCCTCTAATTAATTTACCAAACATTCACGTTAAAGCAAATGCCTAAACATTCGTTCAAAATCTTAATGTGGACGTAAATGATATAGATTGAAGATGAGGGAGAAGGGACATGTTATTAATATAGTCAGGTAAAGCCTTGATTGCACTGGAAACAGCCCACGAGTTCCCACTGACAAAGTTATAAGTAAAATGTTATTGTTTATCTCCGACTCGTAGTGCACCGAAGCTAGGATGGGGAAACAGTGTAAGTTGTATACTTTTCTTGACACGACTCTTCTTCTCTTGTAGCCAAATGATACACAGTAATAAATAGAAACGCGGCAAAACTTGGCTGTGTAAATATCCCACTGTTATTAATGTATTTTTTATTTGTCATTGAAAAGAGGGGAGTCGTAAGGGGGGGGGGAGGGGACGTGTTATGGCCCCAAAGCCAACACACCCCCTTGAATAGGGCCATGATTTTCCACCCAAGGGCGATACATAGATTTATCTCAGGGTTTGAGAGGCGTACCTCATTGCAAGGAACAGAGAGTACCTCATTGCATGAAACAGAAAGTACCTCATTGCATGAAACAGAGAGTACCTCATTGCATGAAACAGAGAGTACCTCATTGCATGAAACAGAGAGTACCTCATTGCATGAAACAGAGAGTACCTCATTGCATGAAACAGAGAGTACCTCATTGCATGAAACAGAGAGTACCTCATTGCATGAAACAGAGAGTACCTCATTGCATGAAACAGAGAGTACCTCATTGCATGAAACAGAGAGTACCTCATTGCATGAAACAGAGAGTACCTCATTGCATGAAACAGAGAGTACCTCATTGCATGAAACAGAGAGTACCTCATTGCATGAAACAGAGAGTACCTCATTGCATGAAACAGAGAGTACCTCATTGCATGAAACAGAGAGTACCTCATTGCATGAAACAGAGAGTACCTCATTGCATGAAACAGAGAGTACCTCATTGCATGAAACAGAGAGTACCTCATTGCATGAAACAGAGAGTACCTCATTGCATGAAACAGAGAGTACCTCATTGCATGAAACAGAGAGTACCTCATTGCATGAAACAGAGAGTACCTCATTGCATGAAACAGAGAGTACCTCATTGCATGAAACAGAGAGTACCTCATTGCATGAAACAGAGAGTACCTCATTGCATGAAACAGAGAGTACCTCATTGCATGAAACAGAGAGTACCTCATTGCATGAAACAGAGAGTACCTCATTGCATGAAACAGAGAGTACCTCATTGCATGAAACAGAGAGTACCTCATTGCATGAAACAGAGTGTACCTCATTGCATGAAACAGAGTGTACCTCATTGCATGAAACAGAGTGTACATCACATGAAATAGAGTGTAGGTCCTGTGACAAAGGATATACATCATATAATATTCTCAAACGACATTCGACTATCCACTTCCCAAAGTACAAGATATTCTTCATCTTCATCAAGCCAAGAGGACGTCTAGATATCAAGGAATATCATCAGACCACGACTGAGGAAACGAAACATCTTACGGATTGCTACACAACGGTGAGGAGATTAAAGTATAAAGAAAGAAATGAAGACAAGAGAAGTTGTCAACCATAAAATTAAGATCCGAAATTACATTACTTAATTTATGTTTTTATGTATTATTTTTTATGACTTTCTTAAAAAGAGAAAAAATGTCATCTTTTTACTATTGAAAATTTTCCAACTAGGCCTATTAATCCTAAGCTTTTCGTTTTAAGAAACAAAATGCTTTAGAGAAAAACTTTATATTCAAAATAGATTTGGAATGGAATGTATTAAACTCTACCTCCACAACAAATATTTTTATTTAAAAAAAATCTTCTACAAAACAGTTTAAATGGTTCTAATAATTTTTTATTTAAATAATATTTTATTTTTAAAAATTAAGATAAAACTATGTAAACGTTTACATCCCACCTATAAAAATTTCGAATATTTATCATATATTTGAGTGCTTTATAAATAAAAGAGAGTGTCAAGTTGAAAAATATATAATTTTAAATAAAGAAATATCTTCTTTTGACTTAAGTCGTTACTGTACCTAATGCTTAAAACGAGGGAATTATAAGCCTAAAACATTGTTTAAATCAACAATATTGACAATGTCAAATACGTATCATCAGAAGATAATGGTTACATTCCTCACAAAAAAATGAAAATTCTAATAATAGTGGTAATTCAAATTAAAAAGTAGATTCCGCCATATAACACTATCAATTCCATATGAATCAATAAAAACTCGTGTACCTCGCCGAATAAAATCGTATATTGCATAGTACTTAGAAATGAAAAATATATATGGATATTGTAATTTATAAGGTATAAAATTCCAAGAAATAAGTCTTAAAATTTAATTTAATTTGTTTGGTGAACATTTATTGTAAAGTTTATCTTTTGTTTGGATGAAAAGTCTTTTAAAGTAGATACATTTCTAGGTAAATGATTTAATTTTTTTAATAACTTATTATGTTATTCTTTAAACGCAAAAAACCTGAAGTATTATATATTTCCCAGAAAAGCTTATGAGTCTACAACTACAAAAAATAAAAATAAATCAGTTTACATTAAAGCTTATTCAGATAGTAAGTTTAATATACCAAACATATTAAGTTTGTATGTGTTATACGTGCAAGACACTTGTATTAGGAACCTTAAATTTTATAACATTAAATCAAGTACAGAAATTTCTACGTCTAATGTGTTCAAAACTTTGGTGAGGCAACCTTGAATATGTAAATAGGAAACAACTATTTATTCTATTTTGGATATAATGGTGTAACTAATGATGTGGTAAAAATAATTAATTTAATTACAATGAATTAATAAGTGATTAACTGTAGAAGTATTCACTTCGTTCAAATCAATCTTACATACTTTTTTATAGTAAGATATCGGCAAACTAGTCTTAAATGTATTTCTACCCATAAAACCATCTAGAGAGCGTTTTCTATAATGGCTATATTCTACAGCTACCAATTTTAGATAATCGGTTAGAGCCATTTTCAAACAATTTAAATTTAAAACTATGTATACATATATTAGGAAATAACCGGTAGTCTTAAATTAGTTTTTCTCCAAAAATCTGGAACACAATAGTTATTTAACAGGAAAACACACACATACATTCCATATAAACATTTTATAGCCATTACAAACCATTTCAAACTTTCAAAAATCAGTCTTCAGTCCATTCGTTTACAAAATCAAAATAATTTATAGAGAAAACTCATATTATAAATAATTTTGTGGTGTATTTTTCAAAAAATCAAATTTCTAACACTATATGTGATTGTATCTTACCATTTATTTAAACTTTTTCATATAGTATGTTAGATCTTGTAATTTTTTTTTCCAAAAACAGGATTTTAGTAATCTATCCCTAAAAAAAGGCAAACAACACAGTCTTGTTATAACAATGAACAATATTGATGTGTTAATTTTAAACACAGTTGCTTACATATTTTTTTTAAATTTCCAATTTTTAAAAATTAGTTATTGTTTAATTAATCTAAATTAATTTTTTATTAATAAAAATAAAAATCATTTCTTATTTATAATGAATATTAATTCTCGACTATTTATTTTGAACGAGGAAAACTTATAATTTTATACAATTCTCTTTAAGTTTACGACATTTAAATCAATTTATTTTTGAAAAATAAACACACTATTATCTATCATATATAATAGACACAAAATACTAATATTAAATAAAATAATTTTAGATGGTATCAAAACACTTTACATTTTCCAAAATTCAGTTATTGGTAAACTAATAATACACGATTTTTTTTAAAGCAAATAAGTATATATGATTATGTATATTGGGAAAAACTTAACAGATATCCATCATGAACCAAATTGTTAGAGCCAGTATACAGTTTATATTTTTCATGTAAAATTTAAACAAAATTGTTCGAGTTGTCTTTGAAAAAATTCAAATTTGCAAAAAACACTTTACATTAAACTATACTTCATATAAGTGCAAGAATTAAAAAAAAACTCGATGCATATTCATTTAATATCTAAATAACAAGTGTGAACAGTATATTTCAAAATATTTCAGATATGTGGCCAGAGACATACAGACATAATAAATGTAATATCCTCTTCTCTTTTTTTTTGCTCGACAACAAAGATTCATCATAATAGCGAGGCCAAAAATTTCCCAATTATAATAATCTCTGCAGACGATAAAGTAATAATGTTAGTTAATCCTTTTTTTTTATCTAAAACAATATTCAATTCTAAAGACTTAATGTTGAATTCTATAAAAATTTACATTGCCGTTCTAATCATTTCTAATTTTTATAAAATATATTACGGTTTTAACAATAAAATAGTATATAAACATTACTAAATTACATTTGAAATGATACAAAATATACATAGTGGTTTTCTTTATAAACATTAATTTAAGTATGGATTAAAACATTAAACCTAATATTAGGACCATTTCTAAACAAGTTTAAATTTTCAAAAATCTCTCCTCACTTAAGTCCTACCCATAATTTCAGAGGTAAGAATAAATTATTATTAGGTTTTGAGAAGTGTCCATGGGGAATTTAAACTTTAAGTAGTAGAGAAATACATAAAAAGTTTTAACTGATGTCCCAACTATTGAGATACAAAGATATTACATAAAATGGTAATATTTTGAATTTAGGAGATTATAAAACGTCAACCTTACCAACGAGAAAACCATCCAATTTGATCCGATCCAATGGCCAGTATATGTCTAAGACACCAATAATTTTAGCACCTGCTTTGATGGCCCCATGGTCAAACGCACTACTCTTGACGGGGAAATCGAGGTTCGAATCTCAGACTGAGGATGGTTTTTCCAAACTGGTTTTCCACTCTCCCTACATACAAATGCAGATACACTTCACTCAATATAACCTTTTTAATCCCTTAAACCATTCGCGCTATTAGTACATTAAAGTATAACCTGGACGGGTAGTAAAATGTGACGCCAAAAAATAAATTTAGTTACATATTTACATCTCCGTTCACCAAAATTTTTACAGTGCAGACGCCAAAAAATAAATTTAGTGACATATTTACATCTCCGTTCACCAAAATTTTTACAGTGCTTATTCAAGAAGATTTTATAAAATATTATTAAAACTTTATATAGTCTACGTAGTTAATAATTTGTGAGCTCAAGCAATACAAACAATCTTATGTTAACATAGGGTACATTAGTTGTTTTGTTTAATTTGTTAGTAAAATAGTGAAATTATTTAAATTGATAAATATATTCTTGTCTTTATGTCACAGATTTTCTCCTCATGAGTTTGAAGATTGGTGTTTTTTTCTGCGACACAAAGCTATGTTTTTCTGTTTATGAGGGTAACTAAACACTTTAAACATCCAGTGGACATCATGTGTTTATTTTGTGTTTATTTTTACCTTATGCCAATAGGTACCTACCATGCTCATGGACTTCTGAACTGTCAACTGACTAAAACACCTTGATTCATAATTTAGTTAAGGATAGAAGTGACATTTTTTTAAATTTTAACATTTATTATTCAAGATTCAATAAAGAAGACACATGGTCAACAAATTTAAGTTACTAATAGTTTTAGTCGTGGTGTGTTGTATTATTTACCTCACTTTGTTTAAAATAAAAAACGAGACGCCGATAAACAAAATTAAATTTCGTAAAGATAAAAGTTTCTGTCCCAAAGGAGTGGTTACGGTCGTAGATGGAGGTCGACTTTGTCATAAAATCTTGGAATACGTTTCAGTTTGGGCCTTGTCGAGGTCTTACGGATTAGTACCTTACGTACCAAACTCTATTCACTCTGCATTGAAAGATGTTTTCACTCATCTGAAAATTCCACCTTTATCAAAGCTTGTTCATTCTTCGGCCAACTGCTCCAAGATAAACAGCAAAATTTTGAAAAAATCAAATTATTATTTTACTGATTTAAACGAAACTGCAATAAAGACCAAACAAAGCGAAGAGCCATTGGTTCTAAGGTATGTGAATTAACATTCTAGTATGTAGGTTTCTTAGTTCAAGTTTTATAAATACCAGGATAAAAATTTATCATTACAATAACACTATTGACTCCTTTAAATAGTAGAATTATATTTTGATTATTGAGCCACAAAGTGAAAGGTTTCAGTACGAACTATAAATTAGCAATTTTTTTTTCTATAAATAAAATAAATAAGGTATGTTATAAAGACCTAGCTTTTAAGATTAAAACTACCTTTAAGTAAGAAAACATTAAAATGAAACAAAAAAGTTGTATTTAAATATAATCTAGAATTTATTTTAGTAAAAATATAATCTGATTCTTTTTTGAATAAATCAAAACTTTAAATATTTCAACTTGTCTTTAGAAAAAAATTTAATACGATACTTTTAAATTATTAGTTATAAAAATGAAGCCTTCTAAGCTTAAATAAAAATTTTGTTAAATATGTGTATAGTTAAGACATAGTATTTGTAAATGTTTGCTTGCAATTTGAAAATGGTCTATTGATTGCAGGCAATACACAGTTTTGATTGAATCAATCGTTCCTCTGATTAGAGAGCTGAAGAAAGAATTCAAGTACAAACGTAAACATTTGAATGTCGCGCAGGTGCGCCTCCACCGTGCTAGAGCCAGCATGAATAACAAATATGGAAATAGAGAAGTGATTCTACTTTAATTATTATGATTAAAAAATTGTGGTGGGCTATGGAGTGTTGCCATTGCAAACCTAGATCGAAGGGAGTATTGTAATAAACTATTTCCCACCATAAATTATCAAACTTTACCTTTAAATCAATCCGAAAATATTCAAATACTATCTTATTGTTTATGTGGTTGGTTAAAAGAATGGTGATCTGGAGAAAATAATTTAATAATAGTCCCGTTGAGACAGATTTTCAGTGAAGAAGTAAACACACACATACCAGACACTACAGATTAAAAATTCAATTTAATTTTAGCCTTTAAATAATTTTCATAAATTATTTATAAAATAGGAACAAGAACTGGTCCAGTAAAAATGTATCAAATTGAAAAAAAGGTTAAAGTAAATTTTGAAATACTAAACGCTGATAATATTTAATATATTTATTTAAATTAAATTAATAGCTTTAAAACGATGTGGAAATCCACATAACTTTTAATGAAACAATAGAAAGGAGCTAGAAGATAGTCTGTTAGAATAAACTATACGAATAAGCCATAAGAATACACTATAGAGTAGAAAATAAAGTTATTTATAGACAAACACAATGGTAAAAAACCCACTAAAGCCAACATTTGTTAAAATAAAGCTACATTTCATCTCAATACAATAAACTATTTTAGCTTATTAAATGCAAATGATGGAAGTTATAGATTTTGAACGAAAAATTAAAAATTTTATACATTCATTTTTATACCCACACAGATTTATAAATGCATATAACCATATAAAGTACATATTATTAAGCAACCTTCTAATCAATCGGATAATATCTGCGATTTAAGACCAAAGATGCCAATAACCTCTTTAAACTTTTCCTGAAATTGTCCGACTTAACGAGACTCAATTATTTAAAGGTTCACCTACAGCCCTATATCGAGCCTTGGTAAATAAAGGAATGACAAATTGTTTCTCTCTAACCTATTAGAATTTTCAATCTTTAAAGGTATGATTATGTGAAGGTTCATAGCATTAACTTGGCTATAGCCCGTGATCAACCTTGACTTAACTTTACTTAGCTTCAATAACTACAATGACTTGACCAAAAATTATCTATCGATATTGGATTTTTAAGATACACGCATGAAAACAAAGGCGTATCCAAAATAATCAGGAGTAGAGAGTTTTTATCAAAAAAAAAAGAGCGGTCGTCTGTCTTTTTGTTTACTGCCGATATCTACAACCATATTGTCTGAATCGGTAAAACCATAATTAGTCATAAAATGTAAGAGCAAAGTAAACAATTACTATCGTAGTCTATTAACAAGAGAAGGAAGATTAAAAAAAATCACAATCTCGGCTTATTTAAAGTGAATAGATAACAAAAAATCGTTGATAGAGAAGCTGATAAAACGAAACATACATATGATATAATCCAATATAATAAACACTCGATACTCTTATAATTAAGGCTACTATTTTCTACTGCCACTGACCTGTTTGAAACGTATTAATGTACTTTAAAGAGGTATACAAGTATACATAAAAAAGTAGAAAAAACACCGCTAACTTAACTTATTTCAAAACCTATGTTAGGAGACAGGTGTAAGAGTTGAACTGCGAGTTGAACAAAAGCAAGATTTTGAAACTGTTTTTTAATTTATTTCCAAGAAATAAACTTTTGTTTGTTTTTTATCATTAATTTTTTAGCTATCACAAGGGGTCAACGAACCCTTTGATATTGACTTCCCTCTGAGATTCAGTGCCTGTAATACAATATAATGTAAGTGATAGGGAAGGAAGCCAACCTGAGAGGTCTGTTATATTAAACCTCAATAGAAAACTATTAAAACTTATAGTTCTTCTTTTCTTCACACATTGTTCATACTTCCCGATTTCTTTCACAGTTACACATGAGTTTAAATTTGAGGAAATACTCCTTTCTCAAGTAAAGAAAGACAGACAAACACAAAAAGCAGCCAAAAAATAAATTGGCAACTGAAACCTCTACGAGATATCTTTGAAAAAATTCAAATTTCCAAAAAATACTTTTCATTAATTCATTAATGCTATATTGATAATCCTATATAGAAGATTGAACAGATAGTATGTTAAAGATAATAAGAGGCTTGGATGTAAAACTATATATCAATTAAGATAAAGTTTATAAATTATTATTATTATTATTATTATTATTATTATTATTATTATTATTATTATTATTAGCACCGCGTCTTACTACCCGTTCGGGTTATATACACTTACGCTAATGTGAAATGGTAGGGTGATTATGAGATGAAATGGAGGACCTACAGTTTAACGTGGAATCCGAACCACGGTGGAGGCCTGGCATTCCTCACATTCACAAGTTGTGATTAATACACGTCCTGTCAGAGGTGAAGGAAGGGTTTGGCAATCAGATAAGTCTGTGCCGGGACTGAGGATTGAGCCCCGAACCCTCAGCACAGAAGTCTGACACCTTACCCCTAGACCACCATGTCACCTTAAAGTTTATAAAAAAAAGTAAGAGTAACAACCATATAAAGTTTAAACCAGTGAATAATTTGGATTTGGTTAATTATTTATGATCAATTTCCAATGGTTTTAGATTAGATTTGTTGCAGTTAAATATTTTGAACTCTCCGAATATTCAGGGTGTTTGGACGTGTCAGTAGTTGTCTGTTTATTATTGACAGTCTAGTAGCAATTCTTAAAATATATTAAAAATCAATAGTAATAAAAAATATTATTTTTGTATATCATTTCATACGGTAAAGTGATGCTTTATTTATTGTCCCATGGTGAAATATTGCAGACTTTGTTCGTGGGAGTTCATGTACGCCGCGGGGACTACATTGGATACCTCAGGAGTGGAGGAGTGACCACGACTGCGGACACAAGCTACTACAGACACGCTATGGCTTGGATGTTGAGGAAACTGAGCTCAGAGTCAGCGTCATCTCGTAATATCGCTTTTATCCTCGCAAGCGATGACGAGGTTTGGTGCAAAAAGAAGCTAATACCGGAGATTAAGAAGGATATTCGCCTTTTAGGGAACCAAACTAAATTGGGTGAGTAGCAAGGGTACTCGTTTTATCTGAAAATTCAGTCTTGTCAATAAAAGATATGTTTATCGAAGGAGTCTTCCGTCGGTAAGGACTATCAGTGGATGCTTTACTGGCTAATAAAAGGTATGCTACTAGAGGAAGATAGATATGCAAATGCTTGATAAACCAGAAATGTGTATTTGTTTATTCAGTTAGTGTTTATATTTTTAAGCCTGGATCATATTTTAGTCAACTACACTGACATACTTCTTTCTTTCTGCATGTAAAAACTGATGCTGTAGTTTCAGACGAAATAGTTATTTTACATTCAGGTATCTATATAGACGCAATGAACTGGAACATCTACAAATTTTAAACTATTTAACAAAATATTCACTATTATATACGAGTAACTGTAGCAAATACACTAATGCATAGCTTAATCCAAAGGTTCAGTTTTGTGCTATGATATGTCGGTGTGTTAGTATAGTAGTTGTAAATGCGAATTTTGAAGATGAATTTTGATTTTAAGTCATAATTATTGAAAAGAATAAATTATTTGTTAATGTATTTTGATTCCCAGGTGGCAGCAGTGTCTTTTACTTAGGAGTCAAAACTACTCCTGTTGTGGACTTGGTGATGCTCTCTTCTTGCAACCACTCCATTATATCTTACGGCACTTACGGCATTTGGTCAGCCCTCATGGCTAACGGCTGGACTGTGGTTTACGATATGGCAGCTAGAAACAAGCCCAAAGCTGTTAAAAAAATGAACGCTCCCATGGAATTTTCAAAACATTTGCACAAGTGGGTTAAACTTTTATGAAATGTATTATAATGTATAATCTTCCTATAAGATGAATGTAAACTAGGAAAACCTTGCCAGGAAGGATTCTATGCCCCTCTAAAGCGTTTAAATAATAGTCACAAGTTTGAATACCCTTTGAGGAAACAATTTTAAAATATTTAAACATTTAATAAAACCAGTACTCCAACGAATAAGCTACCATGGTGAGATTTAAGACGTGAAAGAAGCAGATTATGACGATGTTAAGTTCATCTGACAAGAGTGATAAACCCATAAAAGTTGGTAAACGAATTCCATTTACAGCTCTCGGGAAGTTTTCAAGCTACAGCCCATAATAAATTACACATAAATAAAGTTACTATATTGCGGTAGTAAAAAGAGTACATTATATATATATACATATATTTCTAAAGTCAAAACTAAACTATGTGAGGGTTAATTTTGTCATACAACTCTCTTAGTTTGCCTTCCACCACGGCTTACTACCCATACATGCTATCCCCGTGTTTATACTAATGGTGTGAGAAATATGGAATTAGGAGAAGTTTACTTTGACGGAAAGCTTAAAACTATCTAGGATTAAAACATTTTAATGCATTGGGGAGCAACTTAGAACCAGAACACACCTCCAAATTTAAAAAATACTCCATGTTGTCAGACCGTAAGCGAGCTACGGAGGGTGTCATGTGGTCGGCACAATAAGGACTCTGGCTGTTTATCTCAGACTTCTAGACCGGAATCGCTACTTCTTTATTCAAGTAGCTCCTCATTTGTCCTAGTGAGGCTGAGTTTGACACCGTTTCAGACCCACTGTTTTACAGAAAGATCTAAAAGCACTGGCGATTGAATCAGGGACCTTTGGATCTGTAGTAAGGAACTGCTACCCTTAGTACTCATTCAGTAAACTACCCTTAGTTTTAAGGTTAAATGTTTAATCCCATAAAACCCCTTGAGGGAACCTAATGAAAACCCCAATATCAAGTTTTAGCCCAATCAGTAAAATAATTTCGGCTCTAGCCCGAGGTACAGACGGACGAACAAACAGGTAAGGCAATGCGAAAACAACTTTTTGTTTTTGTTTCAGGGTGTCATGAAACTTAGACATTTATCAAAATATTGATTTATATGTATTTTTTAGACAGTCACAATACTTCTCTCTCCGAGGTATCGAGATAAAGTAAAAGTGTTCATAAAACAAAGTATTTTAACATGAAATGAGCTATATCATACGAACCCCTACAGTGGAGATAAATAAGACATTGCCCTAGGATATGTAAATTCCTCATCATAAATACAGCGGATAAGCTGTAACGTTGTCCACAGAACGTCGTAAAACAAATTCAAATACAAATAGCTTCCAACAAAAAGTGGTACAATTATATGTCACCGATAGCAGTCAAGAGAGAACAAAGGTTCCAGGGATTTATTTTCCTGCACCGCCGCACATTGGAGGGAGCTTTGAGCGTCTATTGGTTCACGGGAAACCTGAAACTAGATCACAAAAAACATATTTATTATTTTAGTTTATCACGAGATACACTCGTAGCCCATCCGCCTTTGCCTAACGTGGGAATCTTCGACAACACCTGTATAGGAACCCATTGCAGAAAAGATAGACATTCCTTTTAAAGTGGATGCAGGGAATGCGATTAAAGATCATTGTATTAATTGCAGTTATAACAAAACATTTGTAGGTTAAAATAAATCAAATATCCCTTCCATATCAAAATAGAGTTTGATTTTCTTCACAGTATGATATAAAAAATTGTTGAATATTAGTCAAAAACTTAGCGGCATTGTCTAACACACTTTTTAAATGAAGGTAAAAAGGTTTTCATGGAATTCCAGAACAGCCTTGACAGATATTCAACACTTGATATCATCATGTGAAGAAAATTATATTCTATGCTAGTACTGAAGCAAAATTTGATTTGTTTTGACCAAAGCAAGGTTTTGCTATAAAAACTGCAAAAACGCTTAACTTTTCTCACTTTCCCTGCATTCCCACCTTAAGTATAAGTACCAAACGATCCAGCATCTAGACGAGTTTGAGAAAATTGTATACTATTTTGTTCAATCCTTGGTCCCGGCACAGATTTATCTGATTGCCAAACCCTTCCTTCACCTCTGACAAGACGTGTATTAATCACAACTTGTGAATGTGTGGAATGCAAGGCCTCCACCGTGGTTCGGATCCCTCGTTAAACTGTAGGTCCTCCATTTCATCTCACAATCACTCGACCATTACACATTAGCGTAAGTGCGTATAACCCGAACGGGTAGAAAGACGTGGTGTTAATAATAATAATAATAATAATAATAATAATAATAATAATAAATATTATTTTAGCATCACCTTTTGCTACCCGTTCGGGTTATACGATCATGTACTAATTACTCTACAGTGTTAGGGACTAGAAAGGTTGAATTTAAAGGAAGTTTAGCCGCATTTGCGTGGATGGAGGAAATAAACACTGTTTCATGGAATGTTGCACACTCGGTTTCATAAAATTATGTACAATCAGTGCTGAATTTACAAGTGGGCTCAACGCACCCAGAGTGGCAAAATCAGAAGGGGGGAAATTTCGGACAAAATAAAATATTGATATTGAAAAATTTAACACTTTCCATATCTTTGTTACTCTAAAGACAATTTTTTTATATAAGAATATGTATTCTACCTCCCGAGATAAATGTGTGAAGCCCGTGATCTAGACTATTTTGTGTCTCTGCCTCCCTTTAAAATAGTTTTTCCCCTCTTGGTTTTGGCAACACGTTACGTGGTGCCTCCCGGAAGCCGGAAGTCACCCAGACTCTAGACAGTTGAGTTGGTGGTTGCAGTCCTAGTGGCTTTTATTTTATTGTTGATTAACTTCAACTTTGTTTATCGTGAGAGATGCCAGCACGTGATTATTTGTTCTTTCCTTTAGCTCACAGTAAGTAAAACGTACATTACTTTTCAAGGGTTTTATTTTAATAACACGTTGTGACCAAGACTTTAAGGCATATTTCTATTCTCTTAGTTATAAATAAAATCAAATAATTAAGGTGCATTCTAACCAATTAGGAGAAACCAATTTTATCTGATCAGGATTCAGGAGTGGATTTTATTTACGCTTTAAATAGGCCTGTTGTAAATATAAGACAAGGGCAACAAATCTTTGAGGGTGGCTTTTTTAGTGATTATATAAAAATTATGAAAAATATTAAACTTGCTAAACTTGTTAAATTTTTTGGTAGCTTTTGGTAAATTTGATTCAGCAGCTATGTATTGTTTACAAGTTCGTACACACAATGTTGGCTACATAGTGGCAATGACGAACACAAAAACGACGTCAGATAGCTTACTTCACAGATTTAGACTGTCATTTGTCTCAAGCTCAGTATTAGACTTGCTATTTTTTTTTTTTACTTCATTATTGCTATTACTCATATCAGTCCTGGTTTTGACTTCTATTTTTTTTACTTAAATAATGTTCTAACTATTTTAAATTAAGTCTGTCATTATTAGTTAAGTCTATATCAGCAGTTCCCAAACTATAGTACGTGCACCACCAGTGGTACGTGAAATTATTACCGGTGGTACGCAGTGAGAAATAAAACGAGCGAATTAAGGTCGGAAATAGATAAGGCCTCCTCAAATTTATAAATATATGCGGACCAAATATTACCAAAAATAAAACAGATTTAGTCAGTGGCTAGAGGGATGGCCACACTTATTCAAGCTCAGAGACCCACAGTGCAGTCTGTGAGGCACCATTAAAAATGTACCGAAATAGTAACTATTCAGCATGATCTTGATGGTACTCCAAATCACGGAAATGATTGGAATGGTATGCCATTCAAAAAGTTTAGGAACCACTGGTCTATAGTTTACACAGGATGGGAGGTGAGGGGTGGAGGTGTTTGAAGAGGTTTCTGGGCTGAGGGG
>CABFWB010000005.1:344877-357667 GCA_902151455.1 Timema bartmani
GTGTGTGTTTGAGTGAGTGTGTGTGTGTTTGAGTGAGTGTGTGTGTGTTTGAGTGAGTGTGTGTGTTTGAGTGAGTGTGTGTGTTTGAGTGAGTGTGTGTTTGAGTGAGTGTGTGTGTGTTTGTTTGAGTGTGTGTGTTTGTGTTTGAGTTGCATTGCACTTTATCACAATTAATATAAAGGCCAGGCTTATAATATAATTCCAGTACTATTGGGGACATTTTCTTGGCGATATTATCATTGATATTTTCCCAATCTCTCACCACGGATGTATATACTTTAATCTATCTTCATAGCCTTTCCAATTAAATTAACTCTTTAGCGAATCAGTGAAGTAAAATCGTCATTAGATTGCCCCTACAGTTTCTAGTTTCATTCAGAGGGACAAATTGGTTGGATATTGTCATTATACCAAGCATTAAATTGCTCGACTGAGTGGAAAATAGTAATTAATCCAGATAATCAAGTAAGTGGCTCTTCTCCTATTGGCGATAAATGGAGTATACTACGATTTTAATGAGTGGCTGATGAATGGGAATCTTAATCGATTGTCGTGTGTCGTATTGAAAATGTACTCCATGTAGGAAACATATTTAATATAATGTTGAGGATTTGGTTCATTCGTTTTGCAGTAAAGCCAAGGGTTTCCAGAATTTTGAAATGTTTTTATCAAATGTTTGGTGATCATTATTACTATGAACTTACAATATAATATTATTAACATTGTCATATTCATTAAAAAAACACGGCAGTAAAAAAATATTGGAAGACCACTTTTTAAATTGATTCTGCAGTAGGTAGACATTTTAATTTTAAAGATGGTAAAACTAGTTGTACTACGCTCAGTATAGTTACTATACCCTCCTCGGTAGCCGCATGGTCTAACGCGCTTTTCTCGCAATAGACTAGATAGCCGATGCCTGGAAGATTGAAGTTGAAATCCCAGTCGTGTGTACTGAGGGTGGGTTTAACAAACTCGTTTCCCCTTCTCCCACCACGCAAATGTGGGTACACTTTTTCTAAGTATACTTTTCCTAATCCCGAAAACAATTTACTTAATCAGAATGAAAGTGTACAACCCAAAACGGGTATTAAGGCGGGATGCTAAAAAAAATACACCCTTTGTTTACCATTACATTTAGGCTTTAAAAATTTAGTCTTCAAAATTGAGATACACTTATTCAAATATTAGTATGAAAAAATTATAATATTAAATCTGATAATATATTTTATCTATTATTTTTATTACTAAGTGGGCTATAGTCTAAAATATAGAGTAAGCTTATCTAAGTTTAGTTTGTAAACTATGTAATGTATGGGCATTTTAAGATTCACGTTAAATTCACAGTTAAAAATAAAATGGTGGTAGCACTTGTAAATATATTACATCCACTAATGCGTTATTATAAATACAACATATTTTCATCCTATTAAAACTATAAAAACACATTATAAATATGAATAACCACTATATTTAAAAATTAAAACGGCTCCATTTAGACTTGTCCAATTTACGAAAGGTATAACATAGAAAAAGTATACATACAACACATTAAAAAAAATTACAATAAAACAAGGTAATTTTAATGGAAAAGTTTCCCTTACGCTTTTTGACTAGTCTAGATGAGAAATTAGTCAAGGGGGCCCCGAGTTTCCTGTCCCTGAGAGCTTTGCACTCCGGAAAAGGATGTCAGAGGGATGAAGAGCATCCCAGTTGGGATCTGCGGGGGAACTTCTCCCTTCTTTCCATCCTTCCCTCATCAGGTTGTGAGACTTTCCTAGCCCCTGTATACTCCTATATATTATGCAACGCGTGCTGATGATATTGCTAGTATATTTACTACACAAGTCTCTGGAATTCTCTCTATTCTTTATTGTACACAGGGTCAGTGGCTTAGGGAAGGGAGAGTGGAAGGTGAGTTTTTATAAAAGTTTTAGAGTTGTGCACATATTGTTTAGAAGTTTACTATGAACTCTATAAAAAGAGAAAAAAACTCTGAAAAAAGTGCCTTTAATTACTAAGAAAACCTTCATTGAGTTGAGTAGACTGGGGGTCAACAGCCAGTCATCTGCAATCAACCGGTCTAGCGAGTAAGATAACTACATTGTATTTACCAGTTGATCTTTGGGTCTTCTAAACTTGAAAATATTTAAAATTAGTTCCCATAATAATTAGAGTGTGACCAAAATAACCCCAATCGGTCATTATTGGTAATGTTAATGTGTTCCCGTCTTATTGACGATATGTCTAATGAGCAATTGAAGAGAAAGAAATGCAAGACAAAGATATGGAAGTGCAGATTTACTCTGACAATGACAGCATGTCCGAGTTTTTCAAAGCTTAGCTTTGTTTCAAAATGTTATAACAGTTAAACTGCCTCTTTTACTAGGTATTCTTTGCATTTTAGTGGAGCGGATTTCTATTAGTGTAGCGTAGCTTAGTGTAGTGTACAATTACAAAATGTTAACCTGTATTTATTCTGTCCAGCTATCAGCGTGCACTATGACATGTTTATTCAAGCTCATGATCACAGATTTAATAAAACAACTCAAGGAAAATACAGTATCCTTTTCTTTCCTAAGAGTTTACATATATATGAATTAAATGCTATTGAAACAAAAGTTCAAATAAACATTTATTTGAAAAGGAACTTCAAAGAATGTTTTCAAGTAAAGAGTAATTTTTGAAAATAATACTTATAATCGAAACTCCATGGGCAGATATTTTTTGCCAAGTTCAAGAGTTACATGTTTTAGTAACGTTTCCTATTTAAAAATTATCCACCATAATTTTGAATGGCACTCATGAATTGACAAATATTCATTAGAGCATTCTTCCTTTACGTCAAACATATTGTCAGTTACTATCATTGCTGGAATTTCAGTGTATCATTCACATTCGCGGCAACTTCTTATGTATGGGGAGTGTAATGAAGATTGTTTTAGGAATTATTAACAGCACCCGGACATTAAAAATTGAGGTTGTTCAGAGAGTTTATAGGAGAACTGGACTAATAATTTGGAGAGAAACTTCTTCGCATGAATATTCTTCAGCTAAATAAAGGCAAAGTCCTATCAGCGATTCAAAGATATGCTCCTCAAATAAAATATTATCAAAAAACAAATGGTTATGATCTATTATTCTGAACTGGAGAGTCCGGAATCGCTTATATATTTTGTATTCCTTCTTAAATTTGTAACTGCAAGGTAAATACATCAAATTATTAATATTTAGGTTTAACCATTTTCAGCAATAGCAAAGTTTTGGGAAATCAATTTTCGCAAGGAAAATTTCAAATACTTTAATTCTATCAAAATCATAAATGATCATAGAATAGAGTTTTCTAGAAGATTTGCGAAGCTTAAGAAACTTAAACCAGTTGCAAGATTTATTTCAAACTAATTATATAGGTACTCTTAGTAAGAAAGGTAGAATATTAGAAACAGTGACCCCGATTGGGAATCAAACTCTGACTTACCCGTCAGCATCAAACCAGATTAGACAAGCCTGACATTTAGGGCCGTATGAAAGAACTTGACTAAGTGGATGCTAAGTGGACACTAGTATGGGTTTGCTCGAGTCATCATAGGTTAAAAGGTGGAGCGATAGTGTGCATGAGACCACACTATCGGTCCACTAAGCATTCACTCTACTTTCTTGCATACCTCCTTTAGTGTCCGTGTCCACCTATGTGGGACTAAAACTTTTAATTGCGTGTATGAGCTCACCGATGAAAGGATATTTCTTAGGCTGGAGCCACACACATTGGAATAAGAGCAAACATTTAAAAAAAACTACATGGTGTCAGCTTACAATCGAACTATATTGATCGAGCGGCCGCCACCTGCTGGTGAAAGTATTGCCAAATTCTGTGGATATAGAGTGTAATGTGTTAAGCACAGCGAACCCTCCGGCAGTTAATCTTAATTTTATTAACCGGAGCTGGCAATTTCCCCGTAGAAGGAAATCCTCATTTGTTCTCATGAGGCCAAGTTGACCCCGTTCCAGACCCATTGCGAGGCAGCAATAAACAAACAAAAAATGCAGTTTTTTTTTCGACAAGAATAATGGAGCTCAACACAATTCTTTTACACGGGAAAACTATTAAGTCTAGATATATTTGAAAGAAAATTACTTAAGCTTACGGAATAATTTCGTTTTCTTTAAGTTTTTTTTAAGTATTCTATCAACGATTGACACCGGATAAGCTAGTAATTATTTCACTAGAATAGCTGTAGAAAGTAGGTTTAGAGAATATCATTCCCACCCGATGGAATATCTTTGTATAACAAACATTAATATTAAGGCATTGAAAAAATATTTATCACTTTTTGTCCATCTAAATATTATAGATAAGATATATACTTAATTATAATACAATTTTTAAAATTAAAATTTAGAGAGACTGAAAATTTTTGAGTATTCTTACAATGGAGATGTGTCAATTTTTTTTCTTTTCCATTACCGGCTAATCAAAGACTAGTATTTTTTTAAATGCTTTTAAGTCTAATGCTATAAAACATGTATTCTTTCTTAACAGAACATAACTATTTTATAATATGAAAGACGCAACATATTACCAGGCCTTTAACAGCTATTCACATAGTAGAGAAATGTTTCTGATTCAATGACGTGACTTTACGCCTTATTTACTTACTCTCTGGTACTAGATACTCGAAAATTCATTGCCACACTTACAAAATTATACCACCTATCCCTGTCTTGAACTAGTTTAATCCAGTCCACCTCATTACACCCTATACTTGTATTCAGCTAGCTCTATCCAGTCCACCTCATTAACCCTTTCCCTATCTTAAGCTAGTTCTATCCAGTCAACCTAATTACTCCCTATCTCTTTCAGGTCCATTCTAACGTTATCCTCTCATCTGCGTCTAGGTCTGCCCAATGGTCTCTTTCCATTGGGTTTTCCAGTCATTAAACTGAACACGATTCTAATTTCTTCTTTTCGCGCAGCATGGCCTTTATTCCGTAGTCTACGAGACTTTATTATCCTAACAATGCCTTATGATGAGTACAGGGTATGTAGCTCATCATTATGTCATCTCCTCTATTCCTTGAGTACAGGGTATGTAGCTCATCATTATGTCATCTCCTCTATTCCTTGAGTACAGGGTATGTAGCTCTTCATTATGTCATCTCCTCTATTCCTTGAGTACAGGGTATGTAGCTCTTCATAATTTAATATTCTCTACTCCCTACTAGTCATCTCTTTTTGAAGCAAGTATTTTCTTCTTGTTTTGGAACACTCTAAATTTTCTTTCGTCATAAAAGATACCACGTTCCACACCCCACTCTTCATGGAATCTAAAATCACGAAATGAGCATGTAAAGTGGAACGTTCAAATAACGAAATCAGAACACTTGGTTATATTGCGTTAGTAAAGCTGGATTTAATATGAACGCCAGAAAAGTCAGTAAGTAGCTAGCATTTGTGTTGAGCAGACTATATGTGTGTGTATATGAGCGTGTGCGTGTTTGTGTGCGTGCGTGTGTGTGGTGAAAATATTACAGAGCTCCACATGGCTAAAAACGTTACAAAACTCTTAAGATATATTTTAGATTCAAATAGTATTTTTCATCACCGCGTCTGTTAACTAACTTTACCTTAAATGTAATATTACCAATCCACGTGACAAATAATTTTAACAACAACCACATTTATTTATATGGTTTATATATTCAAATAATTATATTTTGGATATTATATTTATACATCTAAACTCTTTATCACTTGACATTTAAAAGGATGTTTTTATGATAATTAATAGCATACTTTTACTCATTTAACATGGTAGTATTTTACTAGATTATTAGTGTTGTTTTCTAGTTTTTATTAGCACACGTCTTACTCGTTCAGTTTTTTTTAGCACCTCATCTTTCTACCCTTTCAGGTTTATTATTATTATTATTATTATTTTAACACCGCGTCTACTACCTGTTAAGGTTATTTGAATTAGTACTTATTACTCTACTGAGCTAGGGATGAAGAAGGCTGAATTTGGAGAAAATGTGTCCGCACTAGCGTTGAGGGAGATTGGAACACCATCTAGGGGGGGAAAGCCGCAGTACACCCGACCGGAATTCAAACCCTGATCTCCCCACTATCATCAGTCTTTATTGCGAGAGTAACACCTTTGACCATGCAGCCACTAAAACTGGGTTATTTTTTAGTTACAGTAATTATATATCGTCTATCAAAAGTGACAACTACAGATCATAAGACTTGCCCTATGTACATAAATAGGTAGTTATAGTCACTTTTGTAACTGACCTTATTACCAGATTTCTACTATAGTTGGCAAAAACCGATTGTTTTTCCACTTAACCTAAGAAAAATATGATATAAAGCCTAGTTTGAATTTATCTTTGAGAGTCCCATGTTTATCGATCGAAACCAAAAAACGTAAACGTCACAACCCCCAAGCGAGAACAGAATATCCTATTTCCGCACGGTAATCTCGTGTCCAGTTTCAGAGCACGTGACTCGTCAACGCGTCACAACTAATCCGTTCATGTTTCTCTCAGTTTAGGTTAGCTAATTAGTAATGACTGCGATAAGTGCTGAAGCTGTCATGTACAACGCTCTCATTCGATTCCGGTTGACGAGGACTTGTGACGGGGTTAGTTTATCAGTCATCACGTTGGAAGGGAATCTAACTTAAATACGTCCAGACAACAGTTCATTTGGTAGTGATTTTATTAATATACACACAATACACGTGAGGTTGAATTCAAATAGGTGCATTTATTCCTTTTAATTGTTCTATTAGCATGGTTATTTTAGAAATGCAGATTATTTCTTGATACAGATTACATAAAATTACATTAATTTACATAAAAAATATAGATTAAAAAAATCATGCATTGTTTTAAATACAAATATTTTAAAGAATATAAACTTAATGAAATATTAAATTATATGTACACTACGTTTACCCTGAAAGAATGCAAGCTTACCTTGACTGGTTCCGCTATGGTGTATACCTATTATATGGTCATACGGTAATCTATCAAAGTTAAAACTGCTAAATTAAAAGTAATCGGATTATATATGATTTACTGTAATATATAGAACATAGCTAGTCATTATTTAACAGACAATAAACCAAATTACTTGTGTTCATCACTTTAATGGGTTTTTTTCATATAAACGAAACAAAGATAGTTAAAATTTTTTTTTTTTCAAACCAATATGTTTTGGTTAATGTAGATGCAAAGCATGTCGTGTTATTTACTACGAGTAGAACGGAATGCAACTGAATAATTTATATCTATAGTTTATTTTTGAAAATATTGATTAGCACATATTTGTTAGTTGGTTAAATTAATTATTAATCAGGATATTTGTAATATAAGGTTTAACAAATTGAACAGATAAATCCATCGTAATTTATAAATGGCATTACTATAGTGTAAAATAAATAAATTTTATTTGATAATTTACCCTTTTTTATATTTAAACTTAATAGAAAATGATGGATTAAATATCAAAGCCGCCTTAAAATATGATTGAAGAATGACCTTGAACACAGGACGGTTCCTGGATAGCTCAGTGGTTAGAGCATTGGTATACTAAGTCAAAGATCCCAGGCTTCAATTATCGTGATCAGGTGTCATTTTTCAATTTAAAGAATTTGATGGAAAATGTTTTGAATATCACAAATTTGTGCAAGGGGCTAAACATTTATGTCGATTATTACACCCTACGACTAGTCTACAACAATCCTAGTTGATGTTAGGATTCACTCATTGTTGTTGAGAGACTACATTTATATTTGTTTTAGTAAAGTCTCGTAGATTACAGTGGGTAGGATATGCAGCACGAAGGGGAGAATTTAGAACCTTGTTCAGAGTATTGACTGGCAAACCCAATGGGAGGAGATCATTGGGAAGACATAGAAGCAGATGGAGGATAACATAACAATAGACTTGAAAGAGAGAGGGTGTACTGATGTGGAATGGATAGAACTAGCTCAAGAGAGGGCTAGGGTGTAATGAGGGGGACTGGATAGAACTAGCTCAAGAGAGGGCTAGGGTGTAAATGAGGGGGACCGAATGAAACTAGCTCAAGACAGGGCTAGGGTGTAATGAGGGGGACCGAATGAAACTAGCTCAAGATAGGTATAGGTGACGTACGTTTTTAAGTGCGGCAATGAACTGGCGAGTTCCTATTGCCATAGGTTAAGTAATTATATTCATCACAACTAACTAGAATTAAAAAAATTGTTTTCAATAAGACATTAATTAGTACGTACTGTACCTTTCTAGTTATTTACCAGCTTTGATTATCAACTGGCCTATCCGGGCTATCTACATTCAACTGCGCTAATGGGATAGGGATGAGTAAAATAGTATTTAAAGGAAATGTGATCACATGCTTGGAGGGGAAAGTGAACACCCATATTTAAGAAAGATACCCTCAGTACACCTTTCCGGGAATCGAACCCCAACCTTCACATAGCGAGAAAACCATTTATATAACAGACTTTTACTTTAGTTCACCTGATTGGTGATGTGGGTTACAAGTTAATACAAACGTTGTTTGACAATCGGTGATGGCTAAAACAATATTATTCAAAATAAATTTTAATATATCGTGTGATCCATTTTGAAAAACAAGTCCTTTTACTGTGTGGGTTGAGGTGGGAGGACAGAAAGGGCGAGTTAAAGAAATTATTTCTATAGTTTTTATTACCAAAATGTTAAGAACATAAATTAACTTTTTTTTAATCACCGCGTCTTACTACCTATTCAGGCTAAACGCACACATGATAATTATTTCTCTAATGGGGTAGGGATGAGGAAGGAAGCATTTTAAAGGTGATCTACACACATTTGAATGGAAGGAGAATAAGAAACCACTTAGTAAAAAACACCCTCAGTAGACCAGACTGGGGATTCAAACCAAGATCTCCCTTTCTTCAACAGGTAAGTCTGACACAAGAGTGACGACTTAGACCATTCGGCCACTGAAGCTATTGCTTCAGTAAGTAAGTTTATCTTAATTTTCTAGGCATAACTAATTCAAAGTTCTTTAATATTTATAATAACCATCTTTGAAATCGAACAAGATTTTCCTCTTTAGTTAAAACGTTTCTTTTCAAATGTCACTTTCATGACAGATGTTGAAAAACTTTTGATATCTATTAATAAATATAGAAAATTAAACTAAACTACTGAACCATTATTTTATTTACTTTCGCCAAAAAAGTATTTTGATAAAATAATTGTAAAAATACGAGCTTTAACTAGCTTCCATATTCTAATCTTAAGTGGTCTAAACTATTTTACAATAATATTTTATAAAAAAATTACTATTTATTATGGATCGAGTAACACACTACATGATGTCTTAATGCACAGGATTTTAAGTTAAGCTTCAATACACTAAAGCATTCCAGCATATAATTTTCACTTATAGCTCGCTTGGATAAATCTCTCATTTCCCTTTGTTTCAAACTAAATTAAAACTTTAGGCTATTTTCTGCCACCCTGTTCTGTGAAATAAAGACAGAAAGGGATGAGTATCCTATATTTCTGCCACAATGAATATATTTTAATCATCTCGTAACATTTCAAATTCACGACAGTATGGTGCTGCTACAAATTATTAGAGTTACTTAGCCAAGCCTATTAATTTAAATTTCAAGCACTAGTAGAAAATTTATAATATAAGGAACGTACTTTGGTAGAATAGCAATAAAATTAATTGGTAAACTTCTTTAGTCAATTAAACAATATACATTAATAATATAACAAGGAATTAATTTATTCAAGGATATATTGTTAAACTAAGAAATTAAATTAATTAACACATACACAATAATATTCCTAAAAACTCACCTCAGAGATTGTTAAAGGGTAAAAAATTGATTTTATAAATAGTTAAAACTGTAGATCTATGCAAGATATTACTAAGCAGTAGCAGAATATTGTATAGAATTAAATGAAAATCAATCACCTTTTTATGAATTCTATTGTAAGTGTGTAAATATCCCTTGTCAACTTTTTCTTAGGCTGTTATTGGTATAATTGATGATTTAAGTGATGGGTTGTTGCTGATATTTAGTTATAGTATTAACGGCTCCAATCTGGTCATTTGACAATTTACACTTTTTATAGTTTTTCAGTTAATTCTTTACAATATTCTGCTTAGTAATATCTTGCACAGATCTACAGCTTTACATATTTATGAAATCAATTTTTACCCTTTAAGAATCTCTGAGGTGATTTTTTAGGAGTATTATTGTCTGTGTTAAATGATTTAATTTATTAATTTAACAATTTATCTTTGAATAAATTAATTCCTTGCTATATTCATAATTTATATTCTTTAATTGACTAAAGAAGTGTATCAATAAATTTAATTGCTGTTCTACCAAAGTACGTTCCTTATATTATAAATTTCATACATCTCCTTACTACAATTAAAATGAATATAACTAAAACTAGTAGAATAGTTGATTCTAACATTAGATTGGTATATTTTAAATAAAAAAGTTCAATGTAAAAAACACATTTATATTTACAAATACATTAGTTGGGTTGGATATACTAGATTATTACAAATGGGCAAAAGCAACAAATCTAAATTAAATCATCGACATTTGCAAAATCTCTTACAAAATAAATTTTGAAAACATATGTCATAAATAAACAATTTGATTGAAAAATGAGTCCTCCAGAGTTTAAATAATAAATTACTAGCCACACCACTGATCACGTGAAAAATGGCGTAAGTTTGTCGGTAACGGGCAAGTTCGTAACCAGGTTGTTTGTTTTGAAATGGTTTTTCCAAAATATACCCCTTTCTCATTCCACGCAAATGCGAGAACATCATACAATCTTGGCATCGAAATGATTACCCTCGGGGAAAAAAATATAGTTTATGCAGTGTAGTTTGTGACAAATTCTTAAATAAAAAACTTGTGTAAAGAAGAGAATAGATGTAAAAAAAATTAAAATACTTTATTTACTATTGAAAGGTTAAAGTCCAGCTGCATGTGAATTTATCCCTATAAATAACAAAAATTTATTTTTTAGATTCTTAGCCTTTCATGTTAAAGTCTTAACTGACCACATTGACGAATAGGTTATATACTTACTATGTGTGGTTGGATGATATTGGAGCCTAGATGTCCCTTTTATCAATTAAGTTTTTAATAATTCTTTAATTTTTAAGCGTTGCATCCACTTAGATAATTTTATTTAAAATGTAATATTTTGGCTTTAATATTGTAACATACTTAGTTCCAGCTGCTTTAATAAATTATCTTACTAAAACAATTGTGAGAGTTCTGATAACATACTATTGACCGTTGAATGGATATAAAAATATTAACTACTATGATAGAAATCACGTATTAATAGTGAAAATTTTTAAATACTCTATACCATCAAAAATTTGCCATCACGCGATTTAAGTCTTTAGGCTCGTAATATAATAGGCAACATTTGAAATAATATCAAATTTGGACTTTCACTTTTCCCTTAGGATTTGTGTAAACTTTTAATCTCGATTCTTTTTCAGGATTCATTTTTAGATTAATTATTTTATCTTATTGTAGAATAAAAACTGCAACCTAAAGAAGTAAACACTAATTAGCTATACGTCTCAGAAAATAAATCACCTATTTTAAAATTGATTAAAATGTGTTTATTTAAAGTTTAAGAACTGCCAACCATGTGAGTTATATTTTATTTATTATTAAGTTTATAAAGAAAACAATGATCTTAGAATATCAAGTTAAAATTGATGGGAAAATGTTCCTAATTAACCGAACCAACCCCCAAATATATATTTAAACAACTTGGTGCAAGCCACACACGCTATCCTGACAAGACAAAATTAAGTCTTTGCTTAGAATATCTCTCCATCGCACAACATATTATTTCAAAATGATTTGGATTTTTTGTGTGTGTTTGAAAGTAGCAAGAAAACCAACAAAGGTAAGGGGAAGAAACTCTTAAAAGTTTGACAGACAAAGGAACCACATCACTTTGACAACACAAGAGGGAGAATCCTCCAAAGACAGTTGTTTTGTGTGAAAAGAGAACTGAGAAATCTAAACTTTTATCTCAACTGCTCACTGTCCCACACCTCGGCCGTTATCGAAAAGAAAGATTGAGCTCTGTTTTTCATATCCCAATGATACCCTGAATATTCTTCCCTATTCACTGTAGGTAGTCCTAAGCATTTCTTATGACTTCGGAAGAATGCAAACACATCGTATTCGAAGAGGTCATTCGATTGTTGAAATAAATAGCAGGGAACTCTTGTGTACAGTTTAATTCCACTAGGAATAATCTTATTTGACTAAAAAAAACTCCATGGCGTGAGCCCGCAATCTAGCTGTATTGACCGAGCGATGATATAGCTAGAGGGTGCCATGGGTTCAGCACTACAAACCCATCGGCCGTTGATCTTAAGTTTTATAGACTGGAGCCGCTATTTCTCATATTCAAGTAGCTCCTCATTTGAAGGGGTCTGGGCAAAAATATGATAACCATTATTTTATATATAAAAAAAGTGTTAGAAATGATTTCTGGTAGCTTACTTCTTCTTGAATTATAAGTTGTTTTTATAGTCAATAGTTAATATCAATGAATACTTTATCTTTTATGACTAGATTTTAAAATTTCATACATGTCCAAACAATATTAGACACCTTAGCTCAGTTAGTAGTTCAGGTACAGACAGACAGACACACATAATAAAATACGGACAGGCATACGGCAATTCAAAAATCACTTTTTCGGATTCGGGGGG
>CABFWB010000005.1:357745-376013 GCA_902151455.1 Timema bartmani
TTTTGACGTGAATACGTCTTTAAATTTGCTACCATACGGGGGCAATCCAAAAAACCTAATGATAACAAAATCGGGGGATACAGTTTGGTGTTGTAGTTTCGAATCTTTCCTCTACATCCAAAATTAAATTATACCACTGTATAGCTAAAGGATCAAAGAATTAGTTACGATAAGCGAGAATAGTGACGCATCGCGCGCGGAGGAGGGGGAAGCGCCGGCATTTTGAGGTTATTTTGCTGCGTATCGAGATTTGCAATTAGTATAACTTTTGACTCGGAGAAGTTACGATGTTCGTTTAAGTTTTAATCGTCATCTGTCGTCAATCTATCGATTGTCTATAAAACATTAGTAAAGTTATATTGTAACAGAATAATTATTTGTTTCCTTGCTTTTATCCTAAATACATAAATAAAAATATTTTATTCAAAAAATATATCTCGTTACATAAACGTATTCACGTAAAACACACGGCCGTGTCCATGACACAGCCACACCCCATTTTTTTTTTTTATGAATTGCGGTTTTCTTTTATCATCATAGATTCATTCTAAAGTTCTTGCTGTGGTCGAATGTTTTTTTTAGAATTTATGTGACAACCGTGTTTGAGTGTGTATGGGTTTCTATCGCTTACTTCGCTAGGAGCCCTTGCCGCTGTGGAGCGGTGCTTCATTTATTTTGTAGTAGCAAAAACGACCCGCGTACATGGATGGGGGGAGGAATGATATCGCCAACCCTTTAGGTTGGTACTGGACACATTTTAGTTTCTTGTGAATGGTTGTGTGCGAATAGTTCTTTTAAACAAATTGACTATTTTCTCCATCATGTCACAAAATAAAGAGTAAAATAATAAAGCTTTATTTATTTTTTCACAGACTACATAAATTATTATTATTATTAGCACCACGTCTTACTACCCGTTCGGATTATACACATTTACGCTAATGTGTGATGGTAGGGTGATTATGAGATGAAATGGAGGAACTACAGTTTAACGTGGGATCCGAACCACGGTGGAGGCCTGGCACTCCACACATTCACAAGTTGTGATTAATAGACAGAATACATAAAGAAAATTAAGGAAAACTACCTGGATTTAAAAAATAAATAAAGATAACCATATTTATGACTAGTAGAAGTACCAGAGTTTGCCCTAGGTAACCACTCAATGTGACTCCGGACAACACTTTTCTTTGTTTCAAATGGACAGAAAATTAATCTCTTCATTTAATTTTTCTGGCCTCTGATTTAATTTTTTTTAATCCACCCAAAAATTTAAAATTACAACTTTTAGGTGTTCATGTTTGAACACAGGGGCTACTTATTTTAAAACTTCAACCTATGTAAGGTAGATATCACGCAATGCTTATGACGGACAAACTTAATTTTATCATTATAGATAAATTGAAATTATATCCAAAGAACAGTAGGTATATTTAAAAAAGAGAGTTTAAAATATCTTGATAATAAGTAACCTAAGGATTAAAAAAACAAACTATTTTAATGGATGTCAATAAGGTTTAATTTAGGGAAATATTTTGCATGTTGTACATAGAATTTATAGCTTTGCTCCAGACTATACAGTTACCATGGTAACAGGGTTTTACCGTGACCACTTCAAAGGGAAGCAGGAAAAAGGAGTAAGAATCGAATATAAATTTTTGCTTCATACTGAAGGAGAAAGTTGATTGAAGAAACGAGGAAAATAAGATTAGATAATACTTTGTGAATACACATGGGCGGTACTGAGAGAACTGATAAAATTAACCTAAACTAGCTTTTAAAGTAGTGTAAAAAATGGTATTTTTTAGTTATCTAGTTTTTAATATATGTAAATAAAAATTTAACTATTATTACTAACAATTGTGATAACGAGGAAACTGAAATTTGATATTTTTCTATACATGGTATATATTAATGATTTTATAATTACATAAAATGGTATTCATATTGAAAAGCCTATCTAGTATGGCTTGTTGATGACGCAGATGTCTAGGTTCAAATCCCGGTAAGGAATAAGAAAAAAAGCTCCATGATGACATCCCACAATCTAGTCATAATGACCGAGCTGCCGCAGTTTGTTGGCGAAGATAGTGCAAACTTATTCTGATAGTGTCATGTGGTCAACACAACAAACACTTCAGCCGTTAATCTCAGTTTTCTAGACCAAATTTGCCACGTTTTCATTCAGATAACTTCACATTTGTCCTCACCATAGTGAGTTGACCCCGTTCCAGACCTACTGCTTAACAGAAAATCTGGAAGCACCGGGGATCGAACCCAGTACCTTTAAATCTGTAGCCAGGAACTCTGCGGCCAGTCAGTTGTTTCACATTTTCTTTTTTGTGGGTACAATTCCAACAATTAATCATACTTACACTCGCTTCAGTGACAGCGCGGTCTAACGCACAACTCTCGCAGTATACTAGACTGCTGATGATGGGAAGATTAAGGTTCGAATCCTGGTCATGTGTCCTGAGGGTGATTTTTTCCAAAATGAATCTCCAATATCTCTCGCCACGCAAATACAGGTATACTTCCTATACATATCTATAAATATAATCCTCTACATCCCTAAAACCATCAAAGTAATTAGTACATAAGCGTATAAACCGAACGGGTAGTAAGACACGGTGCTATGAAAACAAACAGTAATAATTAGATACTCCCTTTTACCGTAATTAAAATACGTACAGACCGGTGAGGTAGTAAGATGAAGAAAAATACAATAATTGATTTGATCGCAATATCAGCTAGGATATTATTTTGTACTTCCCTATATAAGGGCTCGTCCATAAACCACGTAACGCTTTGAGGGGGGAGGAGGTGTGAGCGTTATTGTCTACATGCTGTTACATGGGGGGAGGGTGGGGTACATCAAAGTGTTACGTAGCACAGATCTTATACTCAAATTCTAATTTTATAAATAATAATACTCTCTTAAATCATTTATAATCATGATTTAAAATGGATTTTTAAGAAGTATTAAATCTGAATCTCTCCTTTAAAGTATCACAAAACTTCGCTATGAAATAATGCCATTCACTCTTGGTGAGATAAGTTACTTTACACGGGTTGGGGAGGGTGGGCAAGGCTAAATGTTTATACGGTGTTACATGGGGGGAGGGGGGCTAAAATGGTAAGAAAAAAGCGTTACGTGATTTATAGACGACCCCTAACAAGTACACAGATCCCACATCTATGGTCACGCGGACCAAGGCATTAATTTCTTTATATCTGGTTTATCGATGAAGGGGAGGTTGGGGTTTGAATCTAGGCCAGCTGTATTGATGTTTTTATTTACTTGGCTGTTTTCTACTCTCCCGCCACGTAACTGCTGGTAAAGCTCCTCTAATATTCTACCTTTCTCCTTCCTACTACATGTGTGAAAACATGCTCATGTACCGTACGGGTGGTAAGATGCAGAACCCAAGAATCAAATTAAAATGGAACTGGGTTTTTATGGGAGTTAATGCTACTGGCTTCCTTGTTTTTAGGGAATCTCTTCAAAATGCAAATAGCTTTTTATTAGTTTATAATTAGGGATCAAATAAAAACACGAAATATTTGCTAACATTTTATGTTACAATTTTTTTTTATCGGCGCTCAAATTTAATTTCAACCCTCATACCAACTGCAACAGATCCAAATTTGAGTTAAAAATATAGAAATAAAAATAATATTTAGCACCGTTCGGGTTATACGCTTAAGTACTAATTACTATAATGGGTTAGGAATTGGGAAGGTTGAATATTGAGGAAGTGAGCCCGTATTAGCGTGGAGGGAAAGTGTAAAACCATTTAGGAAAACCACCCCCAGTTCACCCGAGTGAGATTCGAACCTCGATCTCTCCGTCCTCGGCAGTCTAGCTAACACGAAACTTACGCGTTAGCTAACTACGCCAATGAGGTGGGTGTTAGCAATATAAAATAGTTTGGTAACACTGGCCGGTAAGCAGTTACTGTCTGGTCATTTGGCGCCTGGTTTTAGCTTTCCTGTTAGAACTTTGTTGGGATGTCAAATACACGTTATTAAAATGATTAATAACTTTAACTTTGTTTAAGAATTTAACGTGAACTTTCTGACTCGATTGATTAAATAAGCAGACAATTTTAAAAAAAATAGCTTGATTCTAGAAAAGACTTAGCACCCAGTTCAATAGCGGTTAATTTATTGCTTTGAAAGATAAAGCATAACATTTTCGGTAATGCCGGGAATCAAACCCGGCTACTAACTAAGCTAAGGTGTCGCACTATTTGTTTTTGATTGTTTTTATAACTCAAAAAAATTCCCCTTTGCATTATAAGCGTGTACAAAATTACGTAAATGGGGTAGGGATGAAGACGGTAAAGTTTAAAAGAAATGTATCACCGTTTTCTTGGAAGGAGAGTGGGAAGATATTTTGGATAGGCTATCCTCTTTACTCCTCTTAGATTTGAGCTCTGACCAACCTGACCTTGGCAAGCCAGACTAAGGGCCGTATTTATAGTCTAGTCTTGGGAGTCAACCAATCTCCCAGAGTATGAATGACAAGTAGCTCAGATCAAAGGGTAGATTGGCCGACGGCGTCAGAATATGGATTTTATAATATACCGCCCTAAGTGAGCCTGACATTTAAACCACATACCCACCTATGCAGTCTCATTTTATTTCACCCCATCTCAATTCTCGTTCGAGCTATGAGTACCATTTTAATTTTTTTTAGCACCGCGTCTTACTATCCGTCCGGGTTAAACGCTTATGTACTAATTACGCTAATGGTTTTAGGGATTGGGAAGGTTATAATAATAGGAAGTGTACCCTAATTTGCGTGGAAAACCATTCTGGAAAAACCACCCTCAGTACACCCAACCAAGATTCGAGGCTATCTGTTAAGGTTGCACGCATATGTACTAATTACTTTAATCAGTTAGGGATGAGAAAGGTTGAATTTAGAGGAAGCGTACCCGCATTTGTGTGTGGGAGAAGTTTGGAAAACCACCTTCAGTTTACTCGACGGAGATTTGAACCCCGGATCTCCCTGTCATCAGCAGCCTAGTCTATTGAGAGGGTGACGCCTTATACCATATGGCCACCTAAGAATGTAACGTTTTATTTCAAATCAATATTAATTCATTTGGTTAAATGTGCTGAAGGCATTTATAAATAACTATGTAAACCTTTTATCTGCATCTGACAGTTCCATTTATTAAGACTGTCAAGAAGTACGGCCTCTATCCAAAGTGACACGCCAACAAGATGTCTAGAATCGAATTGAAACAAGGAGGGGTCCGTAGATCCAATTTGATCAGATGCCTTCTAGAGCCTGAATCAAGCAGTCACTAAATTTGATTTAAGATTCAGGTATAGTGTCAGTACGGAAATATCAGTCGTATTGTTTTGCGAGTACTAGTGTAGGGTTAGTCTAGTTTTACTGACAAGAACCAGGCCACCATTAAAGCCTAATTTACACTCTGAATTAAATCGTATTATTATGCATATTACATTTTTTATTCATAAAAAAATTAGTAATATTTTATATAGACTGTATGCTGTATACTGTATATTAATGTTAGTATGTAGGCCATTAACTAACACGTATTTTTTTTGAACACTTAGATAATTATACCTTATTTTCATTCTAGTTCAACCTCGTTAAGATTCTCGGTTTTATAACTTTGTTGTTTCTTCTTCGAAATGGGAAATAATTTTGAAAATTGAATGAAGCAACAACAAGATAAGAGTGATCTCGTTACCTAAACTTTCCTTGACAGTAAATTGATTTAAGAAGTTTGCTTGGAGAAAAACAAGAAAGTGAAAAATTATTTGTATCTCACGCTGGAGGCGTTTTAACAAGTTTCGAAAATTATGCATTGACGTTACAAGACTTTTTTTTTTAGCACGGTGCTCTCTCATTTGTTCAAGTCATATGCATATGTACTAATTACGCTAAAAGAGTTAGGGTTGAGGATGGTTGAATTTAACTTAAATGTTCCCACATTTGCGTGGAGGAAGAGTGTAAAGCCATTTAGGATAAACCACATTCGGTACACCTGACAGATTCAAACCTTTGTATCCCTGTCATCGGCAGTTTAATTTATTGTTAGAGTAACACCTTAAACCATGCGGTCACTGAGGCGGGTAGAATTTTATCCATCATAAGAATAAGTTATTTTAATCCGTCCGAAAATTTTAAAGTATTTATCAAAATTAAATATCCACGCATCAGTAGACACGTGACCTCATTTTGATCTGGTTTTATCTGTAGATAGGAAAGTCAGGGTTAAAATCCCGCCTGGGTGAACTAGGATGTTTTTTTTCCTTATTGGTTTTTAAATCTATAGCTAGGTAAATGTAGATATAATTCTTGATAATTGCACGAGTCATATGGTCACATGTAATCCTTGGCTTTGATCCCAACTGGCTTAATATACGGCTTTTATCGTTCTCGATAAATGTGGGTTATTCATTGATAGGCACAAGATTATGATGTGTTGTATTCGGATACCAGGTAGCTCCCTATAATATCAATATTAAATATGAGTTTCTTTGGGGTTTTTTAAGCCCCACGCTCGGGCTATAAGCTTCAATACTAATTACGCTAACGGATAACCCATCAAGTAAATAATGTTATAGGTTTGACACTGATGTTATTTAAAGTAACATAAGACATAACAATCTGTGTGGTTGAGAATAGGAAGCGTGTTAAAAAGAACAGAAAATTTGATTAATCTCCTTGAATTTTTCACATTAATAAATATTTTTATTTATATTGCAATAGATATCCTAGGTGTTAAAAATGATAATTTTAATAAATATTATGTTACGAACAAAAATCATCATAACATTCTGGCTTTAACCCTGAGTATTAAGAAATCTAGGTAAGTAAAGATTAAAAATATGGCTAAATAAATCCATGTTCAAGAATAAAAATAGATAGCATTTCATTACCCTACACTGAATTCCATGAAAATCCATTTTGTTAATAGCTCTATTCTATTCTACATATAACACATTACACATGATGTGATAAATTAAATATAAATACATCCACATAATTTATAAATAATCCACATAATCTACTATACTAAATAAATGCACATATTATATTATGTACATTTATTTATTAAGTAAAGGCAATAATACTCGTTACTATATTTATGATTGAATTGAATATATTTCCGATCACGTATTATATTAATAGTTTTATTGACAAATTCGTTTCATCATTTTCTATGAGCTTTTATACTTTGTGACAGTTATAATGCCATAGCCAATATTTATTTTTAAATAGGACTAAATTATAAACTACATCACAATATCTCCAAAAATATATATATGCAGGGTTATTCAGAACTCCTCGGACAACATCATACCAGTTGTACGGGGTGAGAAAACAAGTATTTCCACGCGATTAGCTTGGGGTCAACGACACCAAATGGCGGCGCTACAAGACGACAAAGTTGCCACTGTATGCACCTTGGGGGTAGGCAACTCATCAATCTTCAGCACATAAAAAATGGAGCGTGGTGTAAATCATGACTAACAACAGGCATTGAAATGACTGACTACAGGTACCCATAAAGAATTGCTGATTCTTTCAAAGATATGGTTGTTGTGTTGACCCTGAAAAGGGTCGATTTTGAGATCTCAAGAGGCATCTTGACTGAGGAAGTGGAAGTGCTACGTTGGGACCATCGTTTGTGTCGTAGAAGGGAGCGACGGGGGATGCCTTTGTTGGCTCACAAGACTCGCTACACGTTTTGCCTATCCCCTAGGTGAATATAGAGCCAACTTTGACGTGCCGTGGCGCCGTCATTTGGCGTCAAGTTCCCCACGGGGAAGTTCTTGTGTTGTTACCCCGCAAGCACGTATAAGTTGTATGTGGAGTTCTGAATAACCCTGTATATCCCACAAAAACTGAGTTTAAAACTTCGCAGTGATAAAGATAATAAATATATGATTAGGATAAATTTAATTAAAGATTTATCCATGTCATGGCATAAGAATGTTCCACTTTTTTCAAACTGATACATAAAATAAAACTCATCTGAAAATACACTTTAGCCTTTAACATCCATTTATTTAATATTTAGCACCGCGTCTTACTACCCGTTCGGGTTATACGCTTAAGTACTAATTACGCTAATGGATTAGGAATTGGGAGGGTTGAGTTTAGAGTAAGTGAACCTGCATTTGCGTGGAGGTAGAGTGGAAAACCATTTAGGAAAAAGCACCCCCAGTTCACCCGACAGAGATTCGAACCTCGATCTCCCCGTCCTCGGCAGTCGGGCTCAACACGACTAGCGCGTTAGCCAACTACGCCACCAAGGCGGGTAGCATCCGTTTATTAATCTATATAATGTTTAAGTGAATTAATTGCAAATGTATAATGCCTTTGAATATTAAAAAACTTAAAAAAAAACCCAACATAATTACAGCAGTTAATAGCTGGTATGAACATTTTATTTCCTACCCTAGCGTATGAGGCTGACATAGTTAAGTCGGCCATACCAGCTTGCCATTATGTGCCCTGGAACCATGTCACGTGATGAATACGACCGAGTAGGACAGCGGAAAACCCTAACACAACAGAAACTTCCCTACCCTTCTCTTCCGTAACACTCAATCTACCCCGTTTCCTGGTCCCACCTACTTCCTGCCACACACATACACTGGGGGGTTTGGAATCATGGCTTCCACACAACACTACAAGTTAGTAATCTGATACTAGCGCTGCGTGTTCCAGTAATCTACTAAACAGTTACCGGGGTTGGTAAACAAGTATTTTTTAAATCGATCTTCTTTACCTTTCAAAGTGGGAGATTACTGTACATAATTTATCCAAAACAAGGTCCTATATACCATTATTGCAGATGGTGCTACTAATAAATATTTTTGTATTATAATATTCATCTATTAACACTCACCCGCTTCGGTGGCCACGTGGTCTAACGCGCTACTCTCGTGTTGGGCTAGACTGCCGAAGACGGGGATATCGGCGTTCGATCTTGGTCGGGTGCACTGAGGATGGTTTTTTCCTAAATGGTTTACGACTCTCCTTCCACGCAAATGCGGGTGAAATTCCTCTCAATTAAACTTTACTAATCCCTAAACCATTAGTGTAATTAGTGCGTAGGTGTATAAAACGAACGGTTAGTAAGACGTGGTGCTAAAAAAAATTAATATACGATCGATATAAGTTGTACTATATTACTGGCTGGATAAAAAATTCAAACATGCCTGCATAAAAAATTAGTTTAACGAAGAGTAAGAGTCATTAACACAGCCAATGTTGCAATTTAGATTTTAGTACAAATTTTGTAGTTAAACTAGGTGTGAAATAGAATTTAACTGTATAACCTAATACATGATGAACGGGATATGAAATTCTTGCTTCACAACTAAATTTTCTATAAGTCTCTGTTTTTAGACTAAATTGATAATATGATAGACTTGGTTTGTAATGTATTTTTAGATATCACTATTTATATATGTCTGTAAAGTGAACTTTTTAATTTTAATCTATGTCACCAGATTAATGTTTAGGACAGTACTTAAAAAGATATAGTCTGATAAGCTATAAAATATTTGAGTCAGTTATAATTAGGACATATATCTATGTGTGTGGGAATCCTTTAAAAAATGATACGTGTCTGAAATCTTTACTTTAACAATCTAGAGAAAAATGGTGAAAAAATATACGAATAGAAAAAACTTATATATATATATATTTAAATGTGTAAAATCAATTTAAATTTCTATTAAAATATTCTAATATATAATAATGTACGTAAATTTTAAAACTTTTAGAGGGAAGTAATCATTTTCTTAAATTTGATTCAAGTTTTAATGTGATTTATATATAATATTTTTACACATATTAATACATCGCCTTGATAATTTGTCAACTGTTGAGAGGTCGGAAGGAATATTCCTCTATAGAGCCTTTGCGAATATCTTAAACTATTTATTAAAGTTTTTGTCATACTACAACCACAATGAAATATAATTTACAAAATGCTATATTTTACTATGGCCAGTTTTTTAATATACTCTTTTAGACACAGGAGTTTATAATACAACAATATAAAGCTCTTAGTGCAAAATAAAATATTCCTGTAAATTATAAGTTAAGGGACATTACTAACTCACGAATATGTTCTTTGTATCTTCTGAAATTTCTTATCAGTAAAGTGGTCCAAAAAATTTGTATCTAAATAGATTCAATTTTATGGATAAAAAAAATCCCAATTATATTAATAATCTATAAATTGGTCTCTATATTATATGTGTATATATCTTGTATATAAAATATGCATAATATATGGTTCAATATAACTTATTCAACCTATTCGCTATTTGATAAACTTCCCAAATACATTTCTTTTATGTAAAAATGCCAATTTAATTAATAATCTTGAATTGATTTTAAAATGTGATAATAAAACCTATATTAAGTTTATATACAAACTTAGATATAAATCAAATCCATCAAGTCTTATGGTTAATTTAACTAACTATTTAAAACCATGTTAAAATATTTAACATTTATGGGCCAATATTATACAGTAAAATTTGGCGTTGTGTTTTATAGCACTATATTTTTGTGCTTGTCAAATTACGGAAACGTGCCTTCCATTAATTCTTATCGCTAACCTTCTCAGAGTGCATAGATTTGTTTCTCAAGACTTTTGTTTGGTTTAATTTGTCCCAAAAGAGTATATAAGCAAGTTATTAAAACTTCTATGGAACTGTTCTGAAAACAAATGAAGTCAAACCTTAGTTGATATAATTTATCATGTGAGCTATTTTTTCATCATCCCATTTGGGTTATACGCTTATGTTCTAATTACGCTAATGGTTTTAGGGATTAGGAAGGCTATATTTAGAGGAAGTGTGCCCGTATTTGTGTGGAGGGAGAGTGTAAAGCAGTATAGGAAAAATCACTCTCAGTACACGGAACTGTCGTCTCCCTGTCATCGGCAGTCTAGTCTCCTACAAGAGTAAAGCATTAGACCATGTGGCCACCGAAGTGGCTCTCACGTCAACTCTTTGAAAGACTATCTGCTACATTTAAATTCCTTATTCTTTGATAAAGCGTCTGTTGAAAATAATAAAAAAGCACGAAGTGTAAATTTAAGCAATGAATAGGAAATGTTGCTAGTAGAACTAATAGAAAATACAAACTGTTGTAAATAAACAAACCTACCCAATATCTTGGAGTCGTTATCATATACGACACAACACCCATTTCAGAAGATAAATAAATGTAACCTAACTTTAGTAATAACTATCGCCTTAAAAACAATACGGCAGAATGTTTAACGATGTTAATGTTGAAGTTATGTTTACTAATCAGAAGGTAGAACTCACGTTAACTTTACGATCACTTTTGCGTGGACATCAGCGCTAACGGAACATTGTAAAGTAGTGGTTGCTATAGCTTAATTTTACGTTAAGCCTTAACGAAAAGAATAACGTGATATTGTAAGATCGGGCTAAGAATTTAATTTCATAATGAAATTAAATAAATAAAAATTAAACAATAATATTATGCTGGTAGAATTATACATCATAAGGAATGGTTTGAAGCCTTTAAAATACTACTTTAATTACTAGCTTGATCCTATAGCTATACATTATAAAATTTAAACCAATAAGCTAATAATATATTTTCTTATAAAATGGCTAGCAATTATGTCAGTGAGTAAAATTAATTTATTAATTTAGATACGTATAGCATCTTGTATTTAAATCAATCGTTATGTAATGATATATTAAAACCCTTCCCTATCTAGTAAAACAAATATGGCATAAAAATATCTGTTCAAATAATAGACTGTTTCCAGGGTCAGTTTTTTATTCGAACCATACATTTTCCACTGCCGGCCTGCTAGGCTTATCATAGCTTCATATACCTTATAATCTAACTTGACTAGGATTGGCACAACATAATATAAAATCATAGTAATATATTCAAATACTTTAAATTAAAATCAATAGATTTATTTAATTATAAATGTTTATCTTATATATAGATACTGTATGTTAAATTATGTTTATAGTTTTAAATATTTAGTTATATTAGTATAATAACTTATATTAGTATAATTATATAATATTAATTAATCATATCAAATTAAAAATTTATATTTAAATAAATTTTTAATATTTTAATGTGAATAATTTCTTATACATATTAATTAAATAAGTATCTAGTTACATATATATTTATTGTTAATATACAAATTAATTTTAAATATATCAATCTTATATAATATATTATAAAGTACATCTATATTAACTTAAATAATTTATATTTACATAAGTAATTATATGATATTATAAACTATCACTGTGAGACGGTAAACCCACAATCCACTAATGATAAATTTTTCAGCCATACCAAGAATAAAACCTGAGACCCTTAGCTCAGTAGACAGACACGCTACCGACTGAGCTAAGGTGTCGGATTGTTTCGTAGTTACACATAATTAAACAAAGTCAATTTGAATGTATTAAAATACTCACACATGCGAACCTTTACACGAGAATGACTGTATAGACAACAAAGCTCGAAGCCGCCTCACAAACTCGACACCCCTTTCAGGTGTCTGGTTACCCAAATAGACACCCCTCTCTTCAGCCCTCCCTTGAACATCTACCAAAACCACAAATCTCTCCCACCCATCCTCCAGGCCCCTGAACACATCATATATATCTCCCTAGTAGGGCCCACAGTAATTACAGCGAAGCTCGACGCACCTTTTAATCCCGCTAAACAACAAGTACATTCAGCCAAATAAAACCACGCTCACTTGACAATATTATTGTCACTGTGCGCGTTGGTGGGAAATGTCATCACAGCCTCGCGTAATTAGGAGATTACTATTTTATTTTTTACCCCTCCCTCAATCCTAACTACGGTATTGTGAGTTGCATGCACTGATGACTATTAGTGCTGATATCACGTGTCCACTTACTTCTTTAGTGACATAAAGGGACTCCCAGTAGAATAACTTTTGAGCGAAAATTTATTTATTTATTTGAGATATTTAAGGCGCACTATTTGAACCGACTGATTATATAAGCACACGAGAATTTCTATGAGTGAGAGAGAAAGGGACTATCAAATTTCCGGGAGAGGTATTTTTTTTTTGCATACTTACTAGGGTTATTTTTTTACATGCCTCAATCGACATGGGACAAACGGCTTTACTTCCCATCCGAAGGAATTTGTGCTAAGAATTTTTACCGCTCAAGAACACTCCTTGGACTCAGACTAGGTTTAAGCCCACGAACAAGGAGTCCTGAGGCGAGAACTTTTACCTCAAGACCCCCACGGTTGACTTGAGTGAAAACAAAAAATTAAATGTAATGTAGTCAACATGAGAAAAACGTCATTGCAATTATCTTACAAGCATTAAAAATGGACAGGTCTCGCTAAAGGAGTGGATTTCGAACTGTGGTATGCAAACGAGACCATATGGAAAAAATAATTTTTGTGTAAAAGAGCTAGAGAGTACAAGGCTTACAGACTAGTTCCACTAAGTCAACAATATTTTATACAAGTATTACTACATGTGAAATGTGCATGATAAACAAATATAGTAAAAATGCTTTTACTGCTTTAAAAACAGGTACATTAATACAGGGTGGCCCACGGAAATGTAGCCCGCCTCCTATATCCAGCAGGTGCCTCACTCTGAATTGGAGGAGGTCAATACCCTTCCACCACGTCTTGTGCTTTAGACAAACAGTTCACTTGCTCATTATTCATGTCACAATATGGGTGGAAGGGGATTGACCTCCAATTCAGAGTGAGGTGCCTGCTGGTTATAGGAGGCGGGCTACTTTTCCGTAGACCACCCTGTATAATATCAGGTTTTGTCGAAGGGGCAGATGGGTGGTCCACATACGTAACTAACTCTTATAAGGTCTTGAAAAACATACCACCCTTACTTTGTATTTTATAACTAGATTTCCTACTTAATTCATCATCATTACTATATTTTTAAGGTTTTATAATAAAATGAATATATAATTTAATAATTTAATTTGTAATACAAACTTTAATTATTTTAAAGAAGATTTTTTACTCTCAGTGTTAAATATTTTTTGGTGCTAGTAACAATTATTTGTTAAATGTTTACGCCAGTTTAATCAAGCGAAATAATTCTTCTGTTGATTTCTAAAAAATTGTTTTGGATAAGTTAACTCTCGTTTTTATTTCCTTCTCCATTTGGAGTTACAGTGAGATAATTTGTTTTTACAATCTGTCTGCCACATACCTCTTTTTTTTTTTTTNTTTTTATAAATAATTAGATAAACTCTTCTTTGTAAATAACAATTTTCCGTACATTTCTCGTTAGTACTAACACTAAAGAAATGTTTACCTTTGATAATTTTAATTTTTTCATAATTGCTTTGCCATTTTACATGTTACACATATATCTGTTTCATTCACAGCCTCAAACAAATGTTGTCTCTCAAGATTTAATTGTGTTCTCTGCTATTTCCTTTTAGTTTAGGTTTTCTCCTGGGTTGGAAGAAGGAACACGAGAGTTTCAAAAATATAAATGCAACATTAGGTCAAAAAGGTAGAATATTTCCTTATTTTTCTGCACATTTGGTGTATATTTTGAAAGTAGCTTTTGTATGGGCTTATAAAGTGAATATATGGTTAAATTCTCATAACAGATAGAAGCAGAAACTATGATACAAATTTATAACTTATATTTAATTAATATCAATAATAGTTTTTAGTATTTTTATTTTCTATATTTGTCTTATTCACACTTCCAGTAGGATGGGCAAGTAAGTCTTAGCCCATTTATTTTAATATTTATGCTAAAGGTATACTTTTGTGTTTACCCTGAAACGTAGTAAGTTTCTTCGCATAGTTTCACTATGGCACATACTATAAGATAGGGCCGTAAAGATGAGACTGTTACCTTTCAGGGTAAACGAAAAGTAGGTACATAATAATATTAAGAATATAAATAATTGTAAAGATGCTTAGCATTCGATCCTTCTGTTAGTATTTAACCATCCTTCTTACCTACCTTTGTGGTGTAGCTGACTAACGCGCTGGTTTTGTGATAAACTAGTCTGCCGAGGACGGGGAGATCAAGGTTTGAATCTTGGTCGGGTGAACTGTTTAAAAAAAAAAATCCTAAATGGTTTTCCACTCTCCCTCCACGAAAATGCAGACTCACTTCCTCTAAATTCAACCTTCCCAATTCCTAACCCATCAGCATAATTAGTACTTAAGCGTATAACCCGAACGGGTAGTAAGACGTGGTGCAAAATAATAAAAACTATTCTTCTTCGTCTTTAAGTCAACACCTGAAGTTTGGTTTGATGTGATTTATATCCATCTTAAGTTAAGTGTGCACTCAGCTCTTCGGCTGGATAGTGTTGCCTGCACCATCTGGTAGAAATACCATGTACGTGAGTTCAGGAAGTGTGGGGATACCCCATTTCCTTCCACAACTGAATTTTTATGAGCGGAAGCAGAAGGGCCCACCGATTTTGCCAGAAAGTTATTTTACATACCTCCCAATGTTCCTTCGCATGACACATTCGACATTGGACTTCCGCTCCGAAATAAGTTTTAATACGGATTTTTCGCGCTCAAGAAAAAATCTGTCTACCTCGGATTCGTCTGAACCCACAAAAATCGGGTCTTGAGGCGAGCACTTTACCCCAAGACCACCAAAGTTGATTTTTATATTCAAATTCCTATTTTTTAAAACCCTATTCAAGCCCAAGAAACATATATTTTATTAGATGAAATTATTTTATTTTTCATTTTTGGTGGACCATCGTTTAATTTCATTTATTATAGGCCTACAACATTAATAGCTGACACATTCTTAAGCCAGTGTGACTTGTTGAGGTCATCCGATTATGTTTTTTCCCCATTATATAAATATTTGTTTTGGTTATAGATCACGATACTAGTTCCAAATAATATTTAAAAAAAATATATTCAACAATAAAGCTGGTCACAGACAAATCTAGAAAAGCTTTTGGAGCAATTACTGTATGCTACACTTGTGGTGGGTAGTGAGTGGCCTGTAGGATTGGATGAAATTTTACCTTTGAATTGTACTCTTCACTTGGTATCAAAATAATTACTCAGGCTTTGTCTGAAATGCATTTCCATGTGAGGTGTGTATGGCAGATACCATGCATGATTGGTTAAATGGGTAGCGGGGCGTTGGTAACATATTATAGGTACAGTTTTAACAAACTCTTCTCAACTTAGAAATACTCTACGACACGCCACTATCAAATAAAACTCTAACCACAACCTTTGATCAAGAAAAGCTACATGTAGTACATTTAATATAATATTTCAAATTAAGGTCAGACAACTTGTGTACTAGAAAACCATATTAAATAGCAATGTGAGCAATAGTCAAATAAATATGATGATCAAAAGTAAATACTTGCATCGTTGACCACGCAGACTAAAGATTGAGCTCATATCGTCTAGCTTGCTGGTAATTGTGAAATTTGTATTCAAATCATGGGCAGTTTTATTGAAGATGGTTTTTAATATGAGGTTTCACACTCTTCCTCCACGAAAAAGCGGTAACTTCCTCTAAATTTTACCTTCCTTACCCTAACCCATTACTTTAACAAAATACGTAAATGCCGGACGAGAAGTAGGGTGCGATAGAATTATTATTTTACTAGTATGTTTAAAACCATTAACGAGTAAATCTAATAAAACTAGAGATTAGGGTGGATAGTAGTGAATACATCTAAATCAGTGGAAAAAAGTTGAGAAAACCAGCACTAGTACTTCCACCCAAGATTTGAACCTAAACCTCCATGCCACCTGTAATACATTATAATGCCATTTCGATCTAAGGCACGTGTAAAAGATTAAAAAAAAATTATCTAACGTATTTTCTTTAAATGTTTATTTAGCCTACGTTATATTTAACCGAGAAATGCAGTATCGTGTTCTGTCATCCTGTATGCAGATTTTTAACTGCTCTGTTGCAACAGAACGTTGCCCAGGCCATACCTTGGAGGTTCTCTACACGTCATAACCGTAATAAGATGATTTAATGATGTTTTTTACGAAGGTGTCAATTGAGCCAGTGGAAATCTTAAACCTAATTAAAATTTTTTTTATCACCACGTCTTTCTACCAGTTTGGGTTATACACTTATGTACTAATCACGCTAATGATTTTAGGGATTAGGAAGGTTATATATATATATATATGAGGAAACACTTCCTATATATATATATGAAGTGTTCCCTCACTTCCCACACTTCCTATATATATATATATATATATATATATATATATATANCCAGGTGGCCACTGAAGAGGGTGTTAGGCCTAATTAACCAGACCAGGCGGCCACTGAAGAGGGTGTTAGGCCTAATTAACCAGACCAGGTGGCCACTGAAGAGGGTGTTAGGCCTAATTAACCAAATCAGGCGGCCACTGAAGAGGGTGTTAGGCCTAATTAACCAGACCAGGTGGCCACTGGAGAGAGTGCTAGGCCTAGTTAACCAGACCATGTTGACCATAGTAACGGTTTCCTTTTTGTGAAACATACCTATGGTACCTCCGAGACTAGAACCTGGGACCTATAGATCAGTAGCCAGAGACGCTGACCACTGTACCAAGAAGATCATTTGAATGGGTTGAAGTGATATTATGGCTAGCCTTAACGAATATTATCTTAGGAACCTTGCATTACTCAACACTTGCTCATTATTGAGGGATTTTTATTTTTAGGTCAGTATTGATAATATTTTACTATAGCTACATGCGTGCACCCTAAACTGGTAGTAAGACTCAGTACAAAAAACTGTATTAAAACCTCTATTCAGAGCCGTTGACAGGATTTCCGGGCCCCTATGCAAATAAGTCTTCGGGGCCCTATACCACCCCCCCCCTTCTACCCATTCCTATCCCTACAATGGTGACGGATCTACCAAACAGACACTAGAGTAGACAATATGACAACATAAGCTTCTGAGCCGGGCCCCGTGCGAGTTCAAATAAATAAAGCAAGGGGAGGAAGGTTAGAGCCTACCTGCCTAGGAATGACTCACCGTTCACCAGCCGCGTCCACCGGGCCTCCCTCGCATTACCTTCTCATCCTCCTGACGGTGAGAAATCTTAACTGACTGACACACTAAATTTGCTTTACGTTTACATTAATCTCAACTCGGTTTAATGCCTCAAACTCTTAATTAGTACGACAATTTTTGTCGTGTGTTTACGTAAAGATATTTTACTCCACTAAAA
>CABFWB010000005.1:376081-439848 GCA_902151455.1 Timema bartmani
TAAAAAAAAAAAAAGACCAACGCTGGGCTCCTATGCATTTGCCCCCTCTGCCCCCCTTGTCGACGGCCCTGCCTCTATTATTAGTATTATTTTGTTGGTATTGATACTTTCTCTAAAAAATGACAGTTTAAATTATGTTACTTTACGTATAAATATACAAATATGGTTTTTGTAACTATTTTTAAAAGTAAAAAAAGTTTCTTCCTTTCTAAGTTGGACTGTAGTTTAGATTGTTGTCAAGATTACAAAAGGGTTTAAATAAAATGTAAAATTTATATTCAAGTGAATATTATTTTATGTCGTAATCACTGATTGAATCAAGTATTTAATTATTTCTGTTTCCCCACGAACGAAAGATCTATGTCTTGGTTTTACCCTTTTTAATGTTTTATCAACTTTGCTTAGAACAAAAATGGCGGTCAATTTCCTTAAAGTTTACTTTAATTATCAAGTTTCCTTAGATGCAAGTTGAAGATATATAGAACTCTGGAAATAAAGCTCTACATTTAAAATAAGTAACAGTATAAAATATATATTCCCACAACACCAACTTTTGAAACTAACTACTCATGGTTAACCCAAACAAGACGTTTACCTAGCTTTATAATATAGTCATCATTTGATGCTCTATTTTTCAATGTACATGTACCGTTGGTGGTGAGGGGAAAGGGGATGTTTATGGTTTGTACTCACTTTGGCGTGGTGAGCGCTCGCCCGTAGGGGGGCGACTATCTTCTGCTGTTTGTGTTCGGACAATCTGGGCCCTCTTGATCTTTACCCATTCGACTCCGCCTCTTTCCCGGTGCTATCAGTCTCTTCCACAATCATCCACTATGGGGAGACATACTTGCTAATCAGGCACGTGACACACGTCTATCTACTCCTTTATACTATATTACACTTTAAATAGAACTTATAGTATATTATTACCCCCACAGCATTATTATTTATAAAGATAAGTTTTACTATGACAAATTGCCCAGGGACCCAAACTCCACAAAACATACACACTCATTGCCCGATGAAGAATCCTCGAGCTATAAATTAAATAGGGTTTGTCCCAACCTCAACTATATCCTGTCACGCCACTTACATCCATTATTGCTACACACGCAGTTTCATTGGATAAACAATACAATCCCTGGTTATGGGCCTAAACCGTCCTAGTCCAGACTCAAGTCCTTTTACCCTCGTATCACTCCTATTTATCATCACGGCCGTAATATCTTGTCTTCTTTCTCCCATCCAAGTCGCACCGTCCTTTTTTTAGCGAGACCTATTTTCACCGTCAATTCCCTTAGAGTCACTCGATCTTTCGGATCTTCGTCCAAAGTGAAGCGATATAATAGAACAAAACTCCTTCACTACTGTTCGTACCACTGAATTCCTTAAGTACATCTGACCCAGTGAACCGACTAACATGCGCGCACTGTAAAACCAAATGTCTGCTGATTAACCTACTTCTTTCTATCGGGTCGCGTGTTCGAGTGCCACGCTTCTGGCGGATACTCTAGTAACTCCCATCTTTTCTATTCAATTTCCCCTGGACTTGACGTAGGAGGGTATCCTAATTGTCGTGAAGTGTAAGACCGATATAGGATTTATCATTGCAAAAGCCGAAACAATCAGTTGAATAAGAATTGTGTATGACATGTTTGTTTTAAAATAAGGAGATTTAAAGGAAGGGAACCTACCTTTATGTAGATTTAAGGTTAAAAAAAAATCTGATGCTTTATGGTGAAAGATACAGTAGCCCCATGGCTTCTTTGGTGCTGACTGACAGCTCACAGCTGACTTCTGACAGTCACCATTTAGGTATATACCTAAATTTTGACTGTCAGAAGTCACAACTGCTAAAGACATGCTTTTTGCATATCATATGGTTCGGCGTAGGGATTCATAATTTGGTCTGGTAGCTTTTCAAAGCCATCAGAAGTCAGCTGTGAGCTGTCAGTCAGCACCACAGAAGCTAAAACTGAGGTATAGTGGCATCTTCTTGTACCAAGCGACACTGAGTTAAGCTGATGGGTCTCTAGGAAATGTGTGTTCAATATAACCAATATATATTTAAATATATAACAATGCATGGTTTCAAAAACCAGATAACTAGAGATATTGTGGTCTGTTTGACAAACGTTTCATTAGTAGATCCAAATAAGTATAAAAAATCAAACTTTTACAGAAAAAGTCAAGCATGTTAACCTTTTTTAAAAGACTGGTTTCGGTAGAGTATTACTGTCACCACGTGACTAGTGGCCCGATTAAATATGTTTGATAGGTTAAGACGCTAATGTTAATTTATTAATTTTCTACAGAATATAGCTGATATAACATGTGTAGAAGGTGATTAATTACAAACACTCAGATTAAATAGCTTTATAAAAATATATAAAGTAAATCAAACTTAAATTCTAAATTTATATAATGACTCAAAAGTCTCTATAGACTATTTTAAACGACTAAAATTGATAATGCAATCATAAACTATCACAAACACATTTATTTTCATTATAAAATAAGTTAGTCCAAAACCTTAGTTCAGTCAGTAGCACGTCTTCTTATTAAGCGTTCCAAGTTTGATTCTAGGTTCTATATGTGGCCGCAAAGTTTACTATCAAATGGATTGGGGCCTCTTCAATGGGGAATTCAAATTCACGGTCGGGGAGTTCGGTTCAAAGTCTGTTCTAGAATAAAATTATCATAGAAGTCATGAGTTACATTAGACAATCGGTTCAAAATTGGCTTGTTGAGTAAAAAAAAGTTATTTCAGCCTTAACCCACCTCGGTGGCGTAGTTAGCTAATGCACTGGTTTCGTGTTGAGCTAGATTTCCGAAGACGAGGAGATCCAGGTTCGAGTCTCACTCGGGTGAACTGGGGGTAGTTTTCCTAAATGGTTTTCCACTCTCCCTCCACGAAAATGCGGGTTCACTTCCTCTATATTCAACCTTCCCAATTCCTAACCCATTAGAGTAGTTAGTACTTAAGAGTATAACCCGAACGGATAGTAAGACGTGGTGCTAAGTATTATTTCTGACTTAAAAAATGTAAAATCAAAGGTATTTAATTAAAATAGTGGAGAGCCATATAGGTACATTTATTTTGTAATTACTTCACAAGACCGGGTTAAAATTTCAAACCCGTTAGCTTGTATGAGATATGATCTTCAGCCTACCATGTTCTTAAAGTAAGTTAGATAAGAAAGAGATCATTATAAAATCATTATCAAACTACATGAAAAGGATTGTTTAGTGGTACGAATCTATATATTACATTATATTTTATTTTGTCTTTTATTAAACATCTTTTCCAAGATTAAACACAAAGATCATTTAAAAATCAGAAAAATGTATTTTTCTTTAAACTCTTTTCTTTTTTCCCTAAACAATATCCTTCTACGCTATCTTTATTTCTCTTCTAATCATAAAACGTGATTCTCCAACAAGAAACCCAATAAGTCTCTCATTCATTAGAATACAGCTGGGGGGGTTCATTACAAATTTACCTTCGACAAATAGGAGAGAGCTTTTTCCAAAGAGGAAAAAGAAGTCCTCTCATTTTTGATGTGCTTTTATGAATTCGTTCAAGTGTGAACATTTCTTGCAATGATGCGAGGGAGAAGCGATGTAATGACGTGAAAGAGTTTTTTTTCAAAAGAATAAAGGGAAAATATATACTACCCTCGCGTAATAACTGATGGTTCAAATGACGATCACGGTTCAACATAAGGGGGAAAAGTATCATAATTTTTAAATATGAATTTCAACTTATTAAGATTTTTAATCACATATATTCTTTAAAGTGAAATGAAAGGGAACGCGAGAAAAGGCCAGTGTTTTGCAATTTTTGTGGAAAAACATTTTTTGTCAAAAATAAATCAGATATTGCTCCAATACAAACATATAATTTAATTTTCTCCACATGTTGTTATCAACAGTTCCTGAATATCTGCCATGAGAATAGTGGCATCATCTACCAAACTTTTTAAATAAAGAGAAAAAGTTCTCATTAAATTCCAGAACATCCTAGAAACTGTTGAGGTAGCCATGTGAAGAAAATTAAACTCTTATACTTCTACTGGAGCAATATTTCATTTATTTTGGCCAAATAAATGTTTTGACATAAAAACTGCAAAAAGTCTGGGTTTTTTTTCTAGCGACCCCTTTCATCCTACCTTAAGAACAATATTTATGTAAACCACAGATTATATGAATGAATCAACTAAGAATAAAACCAGTACATCTGATGCGCTGACATGTTTTACACAAACTGAATGGGCCCGGTCTCACTCTAAGAATGAAAACATTGCTTTATTTTTAAAAGGTGTATATATTTTGCTTCCTGAATCCAATATTGGTGCGTTTATGTACAGCTTAATCATATCAACTTAATTTATTAGACTATATAACAACATTTTAAATAACTCGCAAATATTTTATCCAAGAAAATTGTGATGTGATACTTTAAAACGTATTCTCATCTACTTAATTGACCCATCCCAGTGGTCACATAGTCTAAGACTCCACTCTTACAAAAGACCAGACTATCAATGACGGAGAGGTAATGGTTCGATACCGGTCAAGTGCAATGAGATTTGTTTTTCCTAAATGGTTTCCCAATCTCTCTCCACGCAATTGCGGGTAGATCTTTCTCTAAATTCAACCTTTCTCAGCTCTGAAACACTAGCGTAATTAGTATACATAAACGTTTAACCCGAATGGTTAGTAAGTCATTGTGTTAAAAAAAACTTAATTTCTTAAGGATTGTATAGTGTAAGTTGCAAAAACACAAAACATGTAAAATAGATATAGTACGGTTTAGCAATATATATATTTATAGATAAATTTTAACATGACAATTATATAATATATGTTAACCATGGTAATTACTAATACAAGGCATTTATAAAACTAATCAATATAATATATACATATGTATAATTATATTACTAATATACTTCCTGGCACAGATTTATCTGATCGCCTAACCCTTTATTCACCTCTGACAAGACGTGTATTAATAACAACTTGTGAATGTGTGGCATGCAAGGCCTCCACCGTGGCTTGGATTCCACGTTAAACTGTAGGTTCTCCATTTCATTTCACAATCACCCTACCATTACACATTAGCGTAAGTGCGTATAGCCCGAACGGGTAGTAAGACGTGGTGCTAATAGTAATAGTAATATACTTAGAGTAAAACCGGTAAAGGTCAATGACTCTTGAAATTAACTATATATAGGACTATAATATAATATAGTAAAAATTGGTGTGTGTGGGTTTCGAACTATATTTGTTGTATGCCACTCCTATGGTTTACACTTAAGGGAAATAAAAAATATATTACCTTTACCTCGCCTAACTCTGACGTTGGCACGATGACCTTTTAAACTCGAGACCACTAGGTGTGCTCGGGAAAGCTTTCTGAACGATGCTATATTATTTTTACTTTCTCTCTATCTTACAGGTAGAGAAAGTATGGTGATCGTCAAAAAAATCGAACTCGAGATTTTGATGAATTTTGACGTTTCATGACTTCCTGAATCCGAAAAAGTGGTTTTTGAATTTCCGTCTGTCTGTCTGTCTGTCTGTCTGTCTGTACCTCCAACTAGAGCCTAAACTATTTTACCGATTGAGCTGAAACTTGATATCTAGGGTTTTCATAGGGTTGCCCCGAGGGGTTTTTGGAATTGGATATCTACCCCTAAAATTAAGGGTAGTTTACTGAAGGGAAAAAAGAGAAAAAGTCGATTTTCTCAAAATCGGCTCTAACGATTTTGATTAAATTTCATTTATGAACATTAATAAATATTCCAAACAAAATGGCTACTCTCAATATTTCGGCAAAATGGCTTTAAGGGCTCCGGTCTGATGCGTAAATTAACATTTTTTATAATAGCTCCGAAACTATTTGAGATATGAAATTACTTAGCATTACAAATATGTATATATATTTATAATACAAATATTTTATTCGAAACATATTTTTATAAAATCAATAATTTTCAATCTATACGCAATTATATATATATTTTTAGCTTTTTGGACATTAAAGCTTAAGTATTGCGATCGTAAAAAAAACTAACCTGAAATGTTGATGGATTTCGACGTCTCATGACCCCCCGAACCCTAAAAAATAGTCTTTGCAATGCCGTCTGTCTGTGTGTCTATTAAAACTTAAAATTAAGGGTAGTTTACTGAAGGGCAAAAAGAGAAAAAGTCGATTTTCTCAAAATCGGCTCTAACGATTTTGATTAAATTTCATTTATGAACATTAATAAATATTCCAAACAAAATGGCTACTCTCAATATTTCGGCAAAATGGCTTTAAGGGCTCCGGTCTGATGCGTAAATTAACATTTTTTATAATAGCTCCGAAACTATTTGAGATATGAAATTACTTAGCATTACAAATATGTATATATATTTATAATACAAATATTTTATTCGAAACATATTTTTATAAAATCAATAATTTTCAATCTATACGCAATTATATATATATTTTTAGCTTTTTGGACATTAAAGCTTAAGTATTGCGATCGTAAAAAAAACTAACCTGAAATGTTGATGGATGTCGACGTCTCATGACCCCCCGAACCCTAAAAAATAGTCTTTGCAATGCCGTCTGTCTGTGTGTCTATTAAAACTTAAAATTAAGGGTAGTTTACTGAAGGGCAAAAAGAGAAAAAGTCGATTTTCTCAAAATCGGCTCTAACGATTTTGATTAAATTTCATTTATAAACATTAATAAATATTCCAAACAAAATGGCTACTCTCAATATTTCGGCAAAATGGCTTTAAGGGCTCCGGTCTGATGCGTCAATTAACATTTTTTATAATAGCTCCGAAACTATTTGAGATATGAAATTACTTAGCATTACAAATATGTATATATATTTATAATACAGATATTTTATCCGAAACATATTTTTATAAAATCAATAACTTTCAATCTATACGCAATTATATGAATTTTTTTAACTTTTTGGACATTAAAGTTTAAGTATTGCGACCGTAAAAAAAAACTAACCTGAAATGTTGATGGATGTCGACGTCTCATGACCCCCCGAACCCTAAAAAATAGTCTTTGCAATGCCGTCTGTCTGTGTGTCTATAAAAACTTAAAATTAAGGGTAGTTTACTGAAGGGCGAAAAGAGAAAAATTTGGTTTTCTCAAAATCTGCTCAAACGATTTTGATTAAAATTCGTATCTAGGCGTTGATTAAGATTATAAATAAACTGGCTATTTTCATTTTCCTATGAAAATGATTTTTAGGGTACTTTACAGAAGCGTTAATTTCCGTATCTCCACAACTATTTGAGAAACTAAACAACTTATCATTGCAAAATTGTAGGACTATTAGAAATAAAAAACTTTTATTTGACATATATTTTTATAAAAGCAACAGTTTCTGAGATATTTGCAAATATATTAATACAATTTTGTGAGCTTTAGTTGTAAACATATACTACTTAAGTCTTAACGCAATAATTCTCCAATGCCATAGAGTAATTAAATATAAGTATCTAAAAAAGTATGTTATTTTTCCTTAAAGCTCTTAGGAGAAATGTTTGCATAGCAATGATCTATCTCCATTTTAGACTCAATAGTCAATATTTACATTTTTTATTGGTCGAAATGTATAAATGAATAATTAAATATCAATGCGATGACTTGAAGATCTGCAACACCTTATAAAATGTTAAAACTTAGCCAGAAATCGAAATTTTAATACGAAGTGTTGACCCTTGTGGAAGACATTAAACTGTTTGAAATGCTCTTAGGTGGACAAAGATGCGCCTCTTTTATCATTGATTCTATATCATTGTATATTATTTTATGCATGTTCTTATGTGGAGTGGTGATGATACAATGTACATTATCCGTTCAGAAATCTTACGAGTTTATAGAAAGAGAGAGAAAGTCTGTGCGGTTCGCCGTACCATTTATTTTAATAATGACAACACCTACAACAATGTTACAACCAAAATTCCTACAAGAGATAGATAAAATACATAGAATACAACATTGAACAAAATAAATAAAATTAGTTGTAGGCTATTAGGTGAAATTAAAATTAAAAAATCACACAATCATTGCAAATTTATGTTTTATTATCATCATCATCATCATTATCATGTCAATGGTTCTACATTACAATCCTATCCATAGACGTCTGGGTAAATACATATTAGATTGCAACTGAGAAAATAATAATGATAGTAAACATTATATTATACACGTATTTGATTTATATATCATATACAGAATACAAGAGAATTAAATTCAAAATTGCAATTTAACTTCATTATGCCATATTGGTCAAAAGATAAATATTGTTTGACTAGTGTAAAATAATTCATAATGTATATTTGGTGAGTTAAGCTCTTTAAGTAAAATATGGATTGCCTGGAGAATATTAAAATATATAATACATTTAGTATATACTCCTTCTAAAAGTTTGTAATAGTTTTTGATGTTTAATTGTGGAGATAAATGTATATAAAAATATAAGCTAGTTAGATCTCACCAGGAAAAAGAATGCTATACATGATGATTTCTTCTAGGATTTTGAATGAATATTAGTTTCGTCTTTAAAGTCGAAATATGGAGTTTCCCTCTAAGGGAAAACACACTGCTGAGTACTAGGATTTTATATAACTTTAGAGATATTCTTAATTATAATAAAGAATACATATTTCTTAATATTTTTGGTGAGGATGAACATATATTTCGAACTGAAAGATTATAGACACCAAGAAGATGATTCCGATTTTTATTTAAAAATCTATTTCAAAACAATTGTTCATAACAATGTTACATTAACCTAGTCCTTGGTGAAATATAATGCCTGGTAGCAACGTTCAACAAAGTTTAACCTAAGCTCGAAATAATCTAGACAGTGTTAAAATGTTATGAAAAGGTAAGAAATAATAAATAATATAAAATAATAGATATTTAATATTAATAAGTTTGAAATTCGCTATTGCATTACTGTCAAACTCAAACATGGTGGTCTTTTAAAAGTAAATACATCTTTTTTTTTTCCAAGAGTCTCTTCGCAGGCTTCCTCTGTGTGTGTGGGATCAGCTCTGTCCAAATGAATATTTTTTGTGAGGGATCATCTTTGTCCAAATAACTATCTCATTTCTTTTATTTTTATTCAAAGCGAGAACCGATCAATGAACAAGAAGAACTCAACACACGACTTCAAAAGATAAATTTGTTTAATAAAGAGCCAAATGTTCCCCCATATATCAAACTTAGTTATTATTATTATTATTACTATTATTATTATTACTATTGGTGACCTGGTGGTCTAGGGGTAAGGTGTTAGACTTCTGGTCTGAGGGTCCGGGGTTCAATCCTCGGTCCCGGCACAGATTTATCTGATTGCCAAACCCTTCCTTCACCTCTGACAAGATGTGTATTAATCACAACTTGTGAATGTGTGGAATGCCAGGCCTCCACCGTGGTTCGGATCCCACGTTAAACTGTAGGTCCCTCCATTTCATCACACAATCGCCCTACCATTACATATTAGCGTAAGTGCGTATAACCCGAACGGGTAGTAAGACGCGGTGCTAATATTAATAATAATAATATTACTATTATTTTAAACAGTGCTGGATGATGTTCCCTCCATATTATTAAGAATGGAAATAAAACGTATCTAATATTCAAGAAAACATAGTGTGATTTAATTCATCAAAAATAGTAAGTAGTATAAGATTTTTACAAGTGGCAACGGGACCCTAACATCTATATTTGATTCGCACATTTACAATAATGAAAATATCTCCAATTTATGAGTTCCAGCATCGGGTGGAGATAATATTTATATAGGATGATAGTCACGTTGTTGATACATAATTATTATATATTTTGTTCGCTCTAAGAATAATCTTAACCGGCATTTAAAAGCGTTACTTTACCTATTTTATATTATATGTCAATCCATCCGTTCAGCTACTGTCATTTTTGAGATTTTAATTTTAATTTTATCATTAGTGCTTCATAAGTTCCCTTGTAAGGCAATTTATACATACATATATATATATATTTATATGTGTATATATACATTAATGTAATATATATAGCTGACAATATTGTTACTATACTCCAATTTTCTTATGAATGGACAAATCTGACTTCTAGAAATGTTACTAGAGGTAATATCATGTATTCATACGTCATGTCATGTTAACTGCTACCGTCCCTTTTGATAGGTTTTATTATCAATACCTATGGAACAACACTAAAATTTATGTATGTATTTTATAAAAGGTTCTCAAAACATCTATTAATAAGAAGATTCAACGAAAAACTCGAACATTTTCATCAACTTTTGTCAACTAATGTTTTTGTTTTAACAGCCCGCATCGGTGGCTACACGGTCCAAGACAATTGTATTAAACTTTTTTTTGTTCACGTGACACCATATACAATTTCTCTTTAGTTTTGTACCCACAAAGTTGTTGATACAAAATGAAAGTTATACTTATTCTGTAATTTACATTTAAAATAAACTGATCACAGCCAAGTGTACCGAGGAAAATTTTTCCTTAAAAAGATTCCCTCTCTTCCTCCACACAAATGCAGTTACATTTCATTTTAATTCTATATTTCTACCTAATCCCTACCTACCTCATTACTTTAAATGTTTAGCTAGTCCTGAAGTGGTGTACTAAAAATTAAAACAAAATTTTTAAAAATATAAAACTAACATAATTAAATGTGAACATCTAATTTTTTATCTTCAAATCCGAGCGCAATATAAACGTACTTGAGAGCGTTCTTATTAAAACCAAGTAATTAAACCTTAATTAAAGCGAGGTGAATTAACTCACCTCAAAACATAATATATTTTTGTCTCATCTCGGCTCAACTGAAGGAGAAATATGATGAGAAGGGGGAAATAATAACTTTTTTTCTAATGAGGTATATTCTTCACGAGGGTTTATTTTCCCACTGCGATATTTTTAAGCTTAAGAGAGAATATGCATGTAACCAAGGGCGGTATTATTTTTCCAAGTCTCCTTTCCCGTGTTAAAACACAACAAACTAAACACAATTCAAAACGAGGAGCGAAAGCTCTTTCTATGCTGAATATTAAAGAGTGATACCTTCTCGATTTGACGTCACACGACGTGTCAAAATAAGAACCGACTATGTCTCTATTTAAAGCATTTATTTAAAATTTCATTTTTCTGAACTGCATGATTTTATCAGTACGCGACTTGTGAACTAAATTAAATCTAGAAAAGACACAAAATCCAGCCTACGGACGTTAATTCATCACTATGAAATGGTAAATTCAATTTTTACCAACGGAAAATGTTTCGGCCGTGCCAGGAATCGATCCTGGAGCCCTTAACCCAGTAGACAAACTGACTGAGCTAAGATGTCGGACGCCTATTTTAACCAACAGCTAGAATTATTACTGATATGAATAAATTTAAGCACCAAAACTGCATTTTCTTTTAACAATATAATATAGTATTATTATCATAATGTTATTCTAAGATTGCAGATAATGTCTAAACTAAAGATTTCATAAATTTCAGACGCTTCATAACCAAACAAAAACTAATAATCTCACTATATTTGTGACATCAAAGAAAATTATTTATTTAAACAACTCTGCCAAATTTTTTTTTGCCAGAACATAATGTCACATCATAGTTGATGCTGAAAGTAGAGTAATAAACCCCCTTCCACTTTTCCCAGATCAATACCATTAATACCCGCCTCAGTCGTGTAGTTAACTAACGCGCTAGTTTCGTGTTGAGCTAGACTACTGAGGACGGGGAGATCGAGGTTTGAGTCTTGGTTGGGTGAACTAGGTGTGGGTTGTCCTTAATGGTTTTCCACTCTACCTCCATGCAAATTTGGGTTCACTTACTCTAAATTCAACCTTCTCAATCCTTAACCTGTCAGCTTAATTAGTGGGCCTATTTAAGCGTATAACCTGAACGGGTAGTAAGGCGTGATGCTAAATAAAATAAATAAATACCATTACTAGTGTGGCCTTTATTGTGAAATAAGAGTGAGCTAAATATGCAGAGGCATCTAATTCTTCATAGTCTTTGAAATCATTCTTCATCCCCAACTTTTGGGATCATTGGCCTAACAGCTCACTAATGACAAGTAGGCTCATTTATACCTCTTCCTACACTTCAACTCTTACACCTCTCCATTCACATAACAATCATGTCTCTGTTTGCCCTTGAATAGCATAGAGTCAATTTTTTACTCTATCGTATCAAAAGAAAGTATTGTAATCTTGAAGATTTTAGACCCCGAGATTATGAACCCTTACGTGTCTGAACCCGAAAAAGTGCATTTTATAATTCTGTCTGCCCCCATAGATATATGTCTATCTGTCCATAGCCAAAAATATGAAATGGTTCAAGGAATCAAGATTAATATTTATATACTATAGGGCAGTATCACAAGTATTTTTTTTTTTATTTTGAACTCAGCCCTCAAATTAAGGGTAGTTTACTGATTAGATATTCTTTTAGTTCCAATATTTTTTCTATTTTTATTTTGGATAAAAATTAGTTTAGGACTACTTTACAAAATAATATTTTTCGAAAGATCAAGATATTTAAAAAATCGCTTCTAGGATTTTGTTTTAAATGTATATAGGAGTAATGTTTGACATGACAAAAAACTAAATAATTGTTTTTTGGGGTAAGATTCAATTAAGAGTAGTTTACTGATGAATGACTTCTAAAAGAATTGAATATTTTAAGAAATAGCTATAGCGATTTGATTCAAATGGGGCTTTGTTAAGTTTTTAACATTATTAATAATTATATATATATATATCGGTTTGTGAGTCGGGGAAGTTAATTATGCACTAATTTTTTAATTTTTTATAGATTTTAATATCATATTATGTCTTTGATCAATCTACTTTAAAAACATCATAAATTTGAAAATTTTTCTTAATTTTTAAATATAAATCATCTAAGTCTTAGCTCTTAATATTTATTGGTTTTCCTAAAATAAATTAACATAACAGTAAATTAGTTATGATAAATTTTAGATAATTTTAAATATTATGAAAATAGCTTTTAAAGAGGAGTTCAAACTGCGTGTCTGCGAATGGTTTTGTATGATAAATAAGAATATATTATTATTTTTACAAATATAAGTTATTTAAGGGTAGCTTACAGATAAATTGTGTTTAACATTTGTTTTCTGAACTTTAATGGCACTACGGTATATGAGAAAGTTTCTATGATTATGTCCTACCATTTATTTTAAATTAGTTGTTCCAATCATAGGTTGTCATGACAATATATAATTTTTACAACGAACCAAAGGAGATTATTACAAACCATTTTCACCACTAATTCAAGTAGCTTGGGCTGTCAACAGTTTTCAAAAATATCTATACATAAAAAAAATTAATTAAAAAATTAATACTTGTTACGTCATACTTAGATGCTTTTAACTATTTAAAAATATGTTTTTTTAATTCACTGTGATGGTATGCAAAGCTCGCGTGGTTAAAGCAAAATGTGTGAAAATTCTATCTCGACTTGCCATCGTATGAAGGGAAGGCAACATCGTTAAACACAGCTGTCAAATGCACAGTACTCTGCTCTAACCCAAATAATTTTAATTAAATTTGTTATTTTTTTTAACTATGATATTTTAAATGAACAAACATTCTATTTTTTGGTATTCTTTCTCTATCAACTAAAATCTAAAATGAAGCCGCCTAAAAACACCAATGAGATAATTTATCGTTCAACAAAGTGTCGGATTACCAAAATTGGAATTCTTATATATGTTATGTCTATAAAATGTGTGAACAAATTTTTAGGTATATCTCACTCTTTTTTATAGCGATAAATATATTTTCATTAGAAATATTTTAGTAGCTTCAGAATTCCATTTTTTTTTATTGCATTCAGATGATTCTATATTTTAAATCACTTTACTAGTTTATCTTAGATTAAATAATTAATTTATTTTTTAGTCAAATCTGTTTGAACGAAATACATGAAAGCAAGAAATAATGGAAAAATTAGTACCTTTAACAATAAGGATATATATATTAGTGAAAGGGGTAGTTCTTAGAAATTTTGTTTCGAGAAAGTACATCCCCATTAGCGTGGAGAGAGGATAAGAAAACCACATATATAAATCCCTCAATGAGAAATATAACTAATGTAAGTGTGAGAAACTTAAACTTCGACTTACTCGTCACCAGCAATAAATTACCTATATAATGAATCTGGCTTCTTGTAAACCATAATCATGTGAGTAAAAGATAAACTGAGAATAACTGTAAGCATAGGTCAACCAGAAGAGAGATAATGTCGGTTAAATCTCTATGGTAGAATTATAAAAGTTAGGTAATTTTAAATTACCAATTCTAAATTTGATAGAAACTAATGGTTGAAACTTGCGTATGTCAAATACTTACCAGATGTTCTTTAAAAGTAAATTATTTTAGGATAAAATACTATATGCAATTTGCTAGTACAATATTAATTTTACCAGCCCTTTACCTGTATATTTATTTGACTACAACTATATTTAGTAAAATATAATATTATGGAGATTGATGGGAAAAGATAAATACGCTGCTCTATTTTATTTTACCTCAACAGTCTCTCTGCATATTTAAACTAATGGGCTAATTATAAGGAAAGTATAGTTTATGAAAGTCTACCAGAATTTTAATTTGCTTAGAGGGAGAAGGATAAATCATTTTGGGAAAAAATACCCATTGATCACTGGGCTGGTACTCGAATCCATACCTTTATCCAGTATAAATAGTAATGTTTTCGACCTTTCGACCTTAGTAAAGGCTATCCGCATTTATGATAATTATTCTAATAGGGCAGAGATGAGCAATAAATCATTTTAGAGGTAATCTATCCCATTTGTATATAAGTAGAGTGGGAAACCAAATAGGAAAAACTACCCTCAGTAAACCTGACAGGGATTCAAACCCCGATCTCCCCGTCATCAGTAAGCCAGTCTAAAACGAGAGTAACGCCTTAAACCATTTGACCACTGAATCGGGTGTGATACAAGTTGATAATTGATAGTTAGGTTGATTTATTAGAAAATATAGAGAGCGGGTATTGTTAGAAAAATATTAGAATATTACATTGACAATAATTTAATAAAGTAGCAAGTAAGCAAGAATTGACTCTTAAAATAATGTTGACTATATTTTGAATGGTAGTTAGGGGCTTATTCTACTGATAGAAACACATCCCGCTACTAACGAGCCCTCATGTAGTCGTCTGTAGACATCCTCCGCCATCAGGCATATAGGGTGCGTAAATCTTAAACGAGTGGAGTCAGAGGTGAATTGTCATATTGCAACAAGGAGTGAGAAATAATGGCACGTGGGATTCTACTCCATCAGGGGCGAAATTTGACAAAAGACTTTTATTTTAGCACCGAGTATTACTACCCATTCAGTCCATACGTTAAAGACTTATTAAATAAAGATTAAAATTCCTGGTAAAATTACGAAATGTCCGTGAAATACATTAAAAACTTTTAAGATTAAAATAAATATAAATTAAACTTACTGTATCAATTATTGAAGTAGTACTTATTTTAGCCAATTTAATTTTGTTTTTTTCGTTTAACATTAAAAAAAAAATCTGAAATCGCGTTACCATCCTTCTCACCTTAAATTTGTATAAAGGAGTATGGGATATATTTCAAACTATATTGTTTTTGTTTAGGACCGGTGATACGCTGTCTAAAAATAAAGTTCACGTAGTAAGGTCTACCAATCACGGGGAGGTCAATATTGGAACCACCTACTTTGATGGTCGCGTGATCTAACGCATTACTCTTGCAATGGGATAGACTACCCACAACGTGGAGATCAAGGTTCGAATCTCGGTCGGGTGTACTGAGGGTGTTTTTACAAAGGGGTTTTCCACCCTCCTTCCTCTGAATTAAACCTTCCCGATTCCTAACCCATTAGAGTAATTAGTACATAAGCGTATAACCCGAATGGATAATAAGACGCGGTGCTAGAAAAAAATATATATATATATGCGTAAAACCAAGACTAGTAGTGAATCAAAGAAAAGGTTTTTTACAAAAGTTACTTCGTTTTATACCGGTTCTATGACACATAGTCATTTATTAATAAAACAAATAGTTTTACTGTGGTGTTTGTTAGAATATTACAATATTTCAAAATCATTCTTTGATGCGTGACAATTCGCGGCTGTGTCCCACGGTCAAAGGAATCAAGCTCGCCGTAGATAGGATTGTCTGTGATGGAAAGGTCAAGGTTCGAAACTAAACTAGGTATTATTAGAGACGGTTATGATGCACATAAGCTTATGTAATAGTTACGCTAATGGTTTTTAGGTATTAGTAAGGCTATATTTATAGGAAGTATACCCGCATTTGCGTGGAGGGTAAGTAGGAGATCGTTTAGGGAAAACTACCCTTAGTACACCTGACCAAGATTATAACCTCAATCTCCCCGTCATTGGTAGTCTAGTTTAATGCGAAAGTAGCGCGTTAGACCACGCTGCCATAGAAGCGGATATAAACTTTTATGAACCTTAAAAAAATATAGATTCAAATTGTGGTTCTGGTTCCCAAGCAATTCATTTTTAGGGTTTCTGTGTCGGTTCTGGTCCATTAAAAATAGCTGTTAATTTCAATTATTGGTTCTGTTTTCGGTTCTGGTTTGACTCTTTGTTCTTAGCCCATCACTGTAAATATGTAGAAAATAGGAACGGATGGTAAGACTAGGTGCACAAAAATAAAAAATAAAGCTTGTAGCAAAAAATACATTTTAAAACTGGCTACAAATAAACTCTGAGACACTTCTACTCTGGTGTTTTAGAATGCTAGTCTTATTCTCATTTCATCGATCGATGCGCTTCTGTCTGTCTCTACAAAGCACAAATACGTGATCTAGTAGCGGAAAGCTGGATTAAATTTATCAAATAGAGAATTCTAGTTAGAATGAAACATAAGTTCTTACACAATAGATTGCTGCTATCGTTTATTTAGGATTATGGATACTTTTTTAGGTACCACGTCTTCTACCTATTAGGGCTATACGCTTATACACCAATTACATTAATGGGCTAGCCAATGAGAAAGGTTGAATTTATAGAAAGTTTACCCCCATTTACGTGGAGAGAAAGTGGAAAACCATTTATGAAAAATAATTGACCTTGATCGAACTACAATCTCCCTGCGTGATCGGCAGTCTAGTCTATTGCGAGAGTAGTGCCTTAGCCAATGCGGCCACCGAAGCGGGTTTCTGGGTTGATAACTGAATGCCAATTTAAGTATAGTATACAAATAAAACATATACACAAGATTAGAATCTGGGGCCTTTGACTTCAGCCGAATACCGGTCGAGAACGTCTAAAAATGGCACTTTATGAAGTGGGTTATTATTTATAAAATACAGTATACGTTAAAATGAAGTCGAAATATATCAGCATGTTCAAATAAATAATTTATAGATCTTACATTTTGGTGTCAGTAGTTAAAAACTAGCTTTAGTGGCCACATGGTCTAAGGCGTCACACTCACAATAGTCTAGACCACCAAATGGCGGGGAGATCAGCGCTAGCATCCCGGTCGGGTGTACTGAGGGTGAACTTTACTAAGTGGTTTTCCACTATACATCCACGAAAAGGTGGGTACTTTTTGACTAAATTCAAACTTCCTCATCCCTAACACATTACCGTACCAATACACATTCGTATAAGCCGGATGGGTAGTAAGACGCGGTGCTAAAATAAAGTAAACATATATATATATATATATATATATACATCTACTGGAAAAGTAGAACTAGCTAATTTTCAACGAATTTTTACGGAATTCGTCGTAATTTTGAAACATTTTTTTTATTAGAAACCTAGATCCTAGATCCTAGAACCTAGAACCTAGAGCCTTTTTCAAACAATTAATAATAATGACATATTTTTAAAACCGGGCTACGACAGAACATTCTAAGATAATTAATGAGAGTGGGTTTTTATTGATTTTTGAAGCTAAAGACCTTCTTTTCTTACAAGAAATGTAGGGTATGGATATTTATTTTGAAGTAGGCAGCGTACTGCTCTACAACATAGCTATCAAGGCTTCACCTTCATGCTCTTGGTCATCCTTCACGCACGGTTTGGTAAATAATCTGCGATGGACGCGTGAGAAAGACATATACTTACTCAGTGTATCCCGTCAAAGTATATTTTAATATTACCTGGCCTTTCCATTATTTCAATAGCCAGTTTCAAACCTTTCCAGCCAATATATATATATAAATTAAAAAAAAATTAAGATCGCAATTTAATGTAACACTATTTTTTTTATGCATACCCATTCTGAAATTTTGTCACACTATGAGGTGCTAAGGCAATGGCCTGTCGGATAGTGCGATCTAAGATATATTTCAGCGAGATCATTTTGAGACTTTAAAAGATCGCATTACATCAGTACAGCTCAAAATTGTTGTGAGACACATTCTAGATCGCATTACACCAGTATATCTCAAAATTGTGGTGAAACACATTTTAGATCTCATTACACCAGTACAACTCAAAATTGTTGTGAGACACATTCTAGATCGCATTACACCAGTACAGCTCAAAATTGTTGTGAGACACATTCTAGATCGACATTACACCAGTCCAACTCAAAATTGTTGTGAGACACATTCTAGATCACATTACACCAGTACAACTCAAAATTGGTGTGAGACACATTCTAGATCGCATTACACCAGTACAGCTCAAAATTGTTGTGAGACACATTCTAGATCGCATTTCACCAGTACAACTCAAAATTGGTGTGAGAAACATTCTAGATCGCATTACACCAGTACAACTCAATATTGTTGTGAGACACATTCTAGATCGCATTACACCAGTACAACTCAGAATTGTTCTGAGACACATTCTAGATCGCATTACACCAGTACAACTCAAAATTGTTGTGAGACACATTCTAGATCGCATTACACCAGTACAACTCAAAATTGTTGTGAGACACATTCTTTAACTTTCTTTTGAGCCATCGGAGGAGGAATATTGGGATTGCAAAAAAAAAAAAAAAATCGAGATCGAGATCGAGATTTTGATAAATGTCGACGTTTCATGACCCCCTGAAACCAAAAAAGTTGTTTTCACAATGCTGTCTGTCCATCCGTCCCTCGGGCTAGAGCCGAAGCTTAGACCGATTGGGCTAAAACTTGATATTTGGGGTTTTAATAAGGTCCTCCCTAGGTGTTCTTGGAATCGTATATTTGATCCTAAATTTAAGGGTAGTTTACTGAAGGGAAAAAGAAAAAATATATTTTCTCAAAATTCGCTCCAACGATTTTGATTAAATTTTATATCTGGGTACTGTTTATTGTTATAAACAAGATAGAAATTCTCATTTTCTCATTTAAATGATTTTGAGGGTACTTTTTACTAGGTAAATTTTCTAATTTTCATCATTCCTCCGCAACTATTTAAGATACGAAATAACTTATCATTGTAAAGTTGTAGTACTATTAAAAATAAAAATATTTTATCCAAATTTTCTTTTATAAGAATAATAGTTTCTGAGCTATAAGATAATATATATATTTTTAATTCAGGTCTTTGAAAATATGGAGAGATGACGTGGAGGAAGTCCTCGAGAAAGAAGGAATGCCTAACATTTTGCAGTTGAGAGAGTCGAGAGCAATGACTGGTAGACTGAACTGGAGGAGAATGCTGGTTCCTCCGACAGGTGCAAGCCTAACCGGGAGATGAAGAGGAAGAAAATTAAACTAATTATTAAGCTCTTTGGCGGACAAAGATGTTTCTATTCTCTCAATTTTTCTATAACAGTGTTTCCAGTTCCTAATTCCATAGAGTAAGTAAGTAACAGTGTATACTATTCCACTAATGATCTTTGGTGTAGTCTTTCTACAGCAATGCATACACATATTACTTCCTTTCAAAAATCTAACAAGTTTTTTGTGGTTGTAAATGTATATTTTAAAATAAAAGTGGTATAATGTATGTGCGTTGCACCGTATCATTTATTTAGTTTCTTCTTCCTATAATGTAATAAATTCTCGCCCATGAACGTAGCCATGAATAAACTTTGGCTAAAGACAACCGCTATAAGGTGAAAAGATAACGTGAAAACATGTTGACCTTGAGAATTTAGATTAGCATGGTCAACTGGGAAAGATGTGTTAAAATAGATTTGAGGTGTATACTAACTGGAAGAAAGAGGTTATTTTTTACTATTGTAAATAAAAGCTATGTATTTTTTTATGGCGAATATTTGAAATTCCAGAAATTTTGTCATATTTCCTGAATTTTACATGATTTACCCCTGACCAATAAAATTCCATGACTTCTTTCTGTTTTCCAGGTTACTGGAAATCCTGTTACTATCTATTAGACACACAGTCACCGGTCACCCGGTGACAGCATTAACTCAAAATACCGTTTTGACAGGTTTTTAAATGAACACGGTTGCTTTATACACAATACATTAATACTATCGTTTAATTCGCGTTATGGCGTTTCACTTGGTATGTAACCGGCCCCATGGTCTAGGGGTCAGTGCACCTAGCTACTAGGCGTTACGGGTTCAATTCTCGGCTGGTACCTTGGGTATTTTTCCCTAAAGGGGAATTATCCCAACGGTCACCAGGTTTTGGTTAGTTAGGTTTAAATTGAGCTTTAAGTGTTTCCACTGGTTCCACACCCTTAAATTCTCTATCAACATCACCTCATTTCATCGGGACATGGAAAGAGCCACCACGGAAAGGAGGTACGATTGGTACATTCGGGTGTCCCCTGGGGAGTGGTACATCAGTACTGGCTCATCTTTTCATTACTTGGCTACGAATGATGTATCTCAGACGCGCAATATCATTATTACTTGGTAGGTACTCATTTAAATAATATAGTTTAAAAGTAACATCTGGAACGTATATCGAACACGAGACCTTTGGTTTTATGCCCCAATTCTATGCCACTATACATATACGCCAATATTTAGGCACCAGTGGCTACTAATTATCTGACGATCAAACACGTTCATCACAAACTCTGCCTTAATCCATGAACAATGACTGAATTATTATTATTACTAGCACCACGTCTTACTACCCGTTCGGGTTATACGCACTTACTCTAATGTGTTATGGTAGGGTGATTGTGAGATGAAATGGAGGACCTACAGTTTAACGTGGAATACGAACCACGGTGGAGGCCTGGCATTCCACACCTTCACAAGTTGTGATTAGTACACGTCTTGTCAGAGGTGAAGGAAAGGTTTGTCAATCAGATAAATCTGTGCCGGGACCGAGGATTGAACCCCGGACCCTCAGCACAGAAGTCTGACACCTTACCCCTAGACCACCAGGTCACCCAAATGTGATGATTGAAGAACTATCCCTATAACAGGATGAATACTGGATAGCTCAGTGGATGAGAATTAGCAACTTGTTGGCCAAGGGATTCCAGGTTCGATGCCCATTCACAGGTTTAATTTTTTAGCTATATATAAGTTTTATTTTATGCAGCCAGAGATTCATTGTGACTTCAATCCACATATAAACTACTGCTTGGTTAGTACATACCTGAAAGCAAATTTTCAGAAGAATACGATATAATTCCCAATCAACCAAAATAAACACACATATTCATCCAATCAAGCTGAGCCACGACATAAATAATTATGCCTAAAGGAATCCCATGCATGTATGTTTGTATGCATTAAGTAATTTTCAAACTACATATATAAAAACATCATTTTCAATTAATTTTTAAAATGTCTTCTTTTTTTCACGAAAAGCATAAAAAGTTCGATTTGCTAAACATTTTGAGGTAAATAATTTTAAATACATCTACCTACAGGTGAACTCAATTATTTCTTACACGGCCTTTTTTTATTTTATAAATACACAGATATTTGCGATTTTTTAGCGCTACTTGTCTTACGGTGGTCTTCATCACACAAGTATTAGTATTGTTTTAGTTCTAGTTTAGTTTAAGGGCCAGTCTTATGACTCCTGGATAAATATTAATCTGGCCGATAAATATTTATATTTGGTTGATAAGTTAAAACTGCCTCTTATGACTGCAACATAAAATGTATTTATCCATCACATTTTTATCGGAAAGTTTAAGTACCTGATAACTTTTATCTGAAAGATAAAATTGGCGTTTCCATAGTGATGCTTTGTTTTTCGCGAAGTTTCGCCTATCATCATCTGTTTTCAGGTTAAAATATTGGTTCCCATGTTTAGTAGGAACATGCCCAGGCTCTAACTATATATAAAGTTAGAACATTTAATTCACACTTCTATAAAAACTAACAAGCTATTTGTAGAGTTATAGTTGTATAAGAACAAATTATTTAAATGTGAGTAAAATTATTGAAATTTTGTAAATGTTGTACCTAATTATTGATATAATTTTAGCAAACACTAAAATTAGAACTTTCAGGACAAACTAGCTTCTGCGCCCACGTGATGCCATCTGTTTCTTTGCACTTATTTAGCCACCATTATTTAACAAATTTCGAGCGTTGAAGTCACTGGCCAGGTTGTAGCGGTAACATCAGGGTTTATACGCATGCGCGCACCAGTAAAAACAGTACCAACCTTGCGTTTTCTGCATGAAAATATATTTATCCTACAGATAAGTTCAGTTCATAATACGCGTAAAATATTAAAGTGGTTGATAACCTTTATATGGTCGCTAACTTTAACCTCCCGATAGCAATCTGATAGTCATAAAACTGGCCCTTAGTGTTTTTTATAGCACCACGTCATACAAACCGATTGGGCTATAATCATTATGTAACAACTACGCAAATGTGTTATTGGTGAGAAAAGTTGAATTAAGAGCAATTGTACCAACATTGGTGTTGAGAGAGAGAGTGAGTGTTAAACCGTTTAGGAAAAATATTCAGTACACCCAACTTGAATTCGAATGCTTATCTCTTCACCATTGGTAGTTTAGTCCAGTGTTCCGTAAACGAGATGTCGTGGCGGCGAATCATGCGTGCCATGCGTGGGTCCCCAGCCCAGAGCATCACGCATCGCTGTTCAATAAGAACACGAATTACGCTAGCAAAAGCTGCAGCTGTGTGTCACCCGATTTAGTACTTGCTCGTACTTACTTATACTTTTAATAAATCTGACAAAATTAAAAGCTTTCTTTCTTGCAGAATTAGATATATGATTTACTCAAATTACTAACGGTTTGAACTAAATGTTTCCAAATGTTAAAAAAGTGGGCACATAAAAGTAGCTTCAACCATAAAAATTTGAAGCTACTTCAGGAAAGAATTATTCTATACTTTCCTAACTCTGATTTATCTTACAACCGTTGGACTGGGTGCGTAATCCATTGTCTGTTGCCGCGCTGTGTTCACAAAACAAATGGTGCCACAAAAAAAATTTAGGCTTGTTAAGCTTAACGTGAACTTAAAAAGTTTGCAGAACACTGGTCTAGTCTATTGCTAAAGATATGCATTAAACCCTATGGCTACCGAATTGGTTTGTAATTTATTTATTAGTGAGGTCTTAGTATTAGTGTAGTGTATCTATGTAGTTTTAGTGATAGTATGGATTGAAAATGTAATTTTCAAAACAAATTGGGTGCCATTTGGCTAATAAATCATGTTAATTCTTAAATAAAGCTTTAGTGCCAAGTTGGGGAAGGATATTAAAACTACACTCACACTAAAGTGGGACTCACATATTACACAGGCCCAGATGCAAGAATGAGGCTGAGTCATACAGAAGGCGGAGGAAAGGTGAGATGACTTGCAGCAAGGTGTATAGCAAATCGACTCACTTTAAGGCTGCATGCAAGAAAGTAATGAGGGAGAAGTGAGTGAAAATGCACCATATTTACAAAACAAAAACACATCGATAATTCTGACGCGACATCTTTAAAGAGTAACAAAGAAGATAGGCTGAAACTTGCTCCGGACAACCCTCATGCTTCACTCATCAGATGACGTAATTTCCTCCACGCACTTCTCACTAACTCTTTTCGTTCTTACATACGATTTTCAGACTCAGATGAAACCTAGCCGTAAAATATGATAATTAGCAATATTGCAATCGCCTCAAGGGGACACCTTACGTACCATTGAGTTGAAATAGGCATTACATATTTTTAATTCTGATAAGTAGATTCATGCAGATTTTAACGTGATAACTTGGAATATTATAAAACTTTATTTTCCTAAGTCACAAATTTGTTGGGCTTACCACTAAATAGTTATTTAAATTTGTAATGACCGTTAATATTTTAGATGATAATATTTACTTGTCCAACACCTTAGCTCATTCAGTAGCATTTATGTCTTACTAATCAAAGGGGTTTTGGTTTGATTCTCAACATTGCTGAAAAATGTATCATTGGTGAAATGTTGGTTTCCCCTTTCGTAGTGATGAATTTAGGGCTGAGGTTTGGATGCTGTGTACGTTATAGTTCTAAGTTAGTTTAAAATTAATGTGGTGATATCATCGGTCAGTTCATAAACTGCACGTTCAATGCAAAAAAAAAATCCCTTTTCTTATTACTATGAAGTATTATGAGGGGTACATTAGTAGTGCCATAGCCCCGAAATGGCATAGGTAATTGGTCAAAAGTTGGGGAAATACTGGCTTAAAGAAATGAAACTAAAAAATACCTTTCTATCCAAAAAATACCTTTAACGCACATCGCTATAAATCTAACCGTTGCGTCACATGTCAGAGTCAATCCGACTACGATGAGATACCTCTGCAGTTATTATGTACAGTTATTTTGATATATTAAAGGGGATTTAGAGTCATATTCCGTGGAAACACACTTATTCTCACTTTACAGCGTCTGATTTCAAAAACAGAAAGGGAAGAGAAAGAGAACAAATGGCGGACGATAAAAACAAACGAAACAAAACTAATTTATCCCTGTAGCTCCAACATTTGAGTGTAACAAAACACACAAATCGCTTTGCGTAAGCACGCTTATAATAGACAAAGCGCATTCTCTTCATAGGATTGTTTTATAAATATCTAAATATTGTATGAGTTTTAATCATTAAAGTGCCAACATCATCAAATACTGCCACTTCCACATCATATAGTAAAATTAATCCTCCCCCAAAAAAACAAACAAAAACTCACATCTGGTTTTTTAACTGCCCTTGGTCATGACGAAGGTAATTTGGATTTTTAAAAAGCGTACTTAAAACAAGCCTATACATTCGAGTTGGCTATTCCTTCTTACAATATACGTATTTACGGCTTAAACTATAAGAAGTATGAAATTGATAAAGTAGAGACAGTATTCTTTGTTTGGTCAAATCATTTTTTTATTTCTTGTATTTGTATAGAATTTCAACAAAATCATATAGGTTTATTTAAAATATTTGCAATTTTTGTATATGTTCTTGTTTGAGCTATTCAAATGTTTTTAATAATGGGACAGGTATACGGAAATAATTGAGAGAAAATATACCCGAAATCTACGTATAGTGATGAAATAAATTTATTTATAAATAAAAGCCACTCTTAGTACATCCTACCAGGGTTCAAACCATGACTTTCTCGTTACCAGCAAGCCAAACCACCATATAAGAGTATGTATGTGTATCATGTGTGTAGATTGGTGAAGGTAATTTAATAATTCATAATCTCAAAATAAATAAATGGTATGGAACCCCGCACTGACTTTCTCGCTCTACTTTTAAAAAATTGAGATATTTACTCATAGATTGTAAAATATGTGAAACTAAATTGTATACACTATCAAACTCAAGCATAAATTGCACTATACTTATGTAAAACATATTTGAGTCTCGGTTTTAAATTTTATATTTTTATTTTTAAAGAATTAATGTCCTCATTTGTATGTTTGGACCAATAAAAAAGATTAATATTTGGTCCACAAGGGTCAACACTTCGTATTTAATCAAAATCGTTATAGCCAATTTTGATAAAATCGACTTTTTCTCTTTTTGCCCTTCAGTAAACTACCCTTAATTTTAGGGGTAGACATCCAATTCCAAAAACCGCTCGGGACAACCCTATGAAAAAAACCCTAGATACCAAGATTTAGCCCGATCGGTAAAATAGTTTAGGCTCTAGACGGAGGTACAGACAGACAGACGGATAGACAGACAGACAGACGGAAATTCAAAAATCACTTTTTTGGATTCAGGGAGTCATGAAACGTCAAGATTCATCAAAATCTTGATTTTGATTTCTTTACGATCACAATACTTTATCTAGCTGTAAGATAGCGAGAAAGTTAAAAGAAGACCTACTTATTCAAATAATACCAACATATCTATTTCCTTTGAACAATGCAGGCACGTACAGTGGGATAAACAGAATTTTTGGATCCACTTTTTTGAACTTGGAGTCACATAAATCATCAATATCCATCATAATATCCAGGTAGAGGACATTAAGAATCACAATAATTTCCCTATATGAGTAAAGTAACTGATGAAAATGTGCTATTTGGTCTGTGTGCGCGCTTGAGTGTTTCCTAGAAATTTTTTAATTAAAATTACCTATTACATATTACCTAATCCCTAGGGAACATCTTATATGTATTTTAGATTCTGTTTTGACCAGTTATTGTTGTTAAAAAGTTGTCACAACTGATTAAGAATAGGATATTTTATTTCGGACATATTTGGTGTTTTAAAATAAATAAAGCTTGTACAGTCCAATTTTTATGAGAAAAGCTATTTTTCTGACAGAAAATTTATTAGATCTGCTTTTACGTATTTATACGTCAGGCTATGTTATCTGAAGCTGTCACTTTTAATTGATTATAAATACATATATAATATAACTAATAATATTGTATTAACACGATATCAATGTTGACCGCAAACATTACGTTTATAATTTCTAAATATATATTCATACCAAAGTAAAACCATAGTTATACTTTTCTGGTCTAGCATACCTATACGATTGGACACATCCTTAGGAGAAATTGTCTTCCGCACAATGTCATAGAAGGCAAGATTGAGGGGAAAAGGAGCTTAGGAAGGAGGAGGATTCAAATATCGGTTGACTTGAAGGAAAGAAGAAAATAAGGAGGCAAAGGACAGTGTGCATCAGTGGTCTAAGTTCACTGACAAAAGAAATGGACCTGTCGTAAGATAGAACACCCAATAATAATAATAATAATAATAATAATAATAATAAAAGAATAATAAATGATAATAGTAATTTTACATCCATTACTGTTTCCAGCCTGTGATCTGGGTCAGTTTTTTATTCAAGCCTAATATTTTCCACTACTGGCTTACTAGGCCTGATGTAGTTTCACATGCCTTATAATCTAGATTAAGGCCAGGACAGGGACAACATACATTCCCCGGCCGTTGGTTTATCAATCTGAAAGGTTAAACCCACATTTAACCAAAGATAAATGGTTTGGCCATGTTGGGAATCGAGCCTTTAGACCCTTAGCTCAGTAGACGAACACACTAGCAACTGAGCTAAGGGTTGGATTAGTAATAAAAATAGTAAAAAAAATTAAATCAAATTAGAGTAACCCATATTAGTGAGAGCACGGGTCCTACTAGTTTTACCTCAGTAACAGATTTGGAGAGGTGGGAAACATTATGCCTATCCTAGAGCTAATACCTAAGGTGAGATGGTATATGATGCGAGCTAAGATCAGTATCTTGTAAGTTTTTATATCAAAATTTTTTTTAACCAAAATATTTAACATTTAACATTTAAATATAACATTTAATTTAATTTTCTTCATATAGTTATTTGAATAGTTTTTGAATATTTGTCATAAATATAATGACATGCGTAGGTTAAAAAAAATAATAGACACAAAAAAATGTTCCTAGTTGAGTTCCGCGATCCCCATGCGATCGATTCAAGAACTATCGAGATTATTATGTGTAACAAACTAAATAAAATTGATATACTGGAGCACAATTTAAATTATTTTTCCTAATAAAATGTTTTGTTGTACACATTATAAAAATTTTTGCTCTCAAATCATGCTCCTCTCCATCCCACCTTAAGTGAAAATATAAATATGATTAATCTACACCAATATTAGGAAACTTAAGCTTTTATTACTCTGTACTTATTCTATGGCACTAGGAACTTGGAAGTTCACTGCCACATTTACAAAGTATACCCCCTATCTCTATCTTGAGCTAATTATATCCAGTCCACCTCATTACAGCCCTCTCTCTTTTAGGTTCATTCTTTTGCTATCCTCACATCTGCTTCTAGAAATCTTTCCAATGGTCTCTTTCCACTGGGTTTGCCAGTCAATACCCTGAACAAGGTTCTATATTATCCCATTCGCGCTGTATGTCCTGCCCACCGTAATCTACGAGACATGATTAACCTAACAGTGTCTTGTGAGGAGTACAAGGTATGCAACTAATCATTATGTAATCTCTTCCAATTCCCAGTAGCCTAATCCTTTTTTGGACCAAATATCTTCCTAAGCACCTTGTTTTTGAACACCCTATTTTTTAAATATAATACTACTACTACTACTACTACTACTACTACTAACAATAAAAATAATAATATTGAGTCAATTCCCCGAGGATTGACTCTAATGTGCTTCCTATCCATCCGGAGCAGAACGCGCACTCAGACCTTCAGCTGATTAGTGTCGCCATTTCACACCATCTGTGAAAAAATCACTTGTACTAGGGAGGTCATGAAAGTTTAGTAGCTTCCCTTTGATATTCCGCACTAAATTTCTACGAGAGAGCGAGTAGGATCTTCTAATTTGGCTAGAAAGCTATCTCGTATACCTTTCATTGATCTTTTTTACATGCCACAATCGACACGGGACCGCCAGTTTTCCTTCGCCTCCGAAGGAGGTTGTGCAACAGATTTTTCCGTTTACTCCAGCCGTGTTTGAACCCATGAACATCAGGTTCTGAGGAGAACACTTTACCCCAAGAGCACCAACTCAATCACCGTATATACAGTACACCTATATTACAAAGGAATTAAAAAGAGACCCACATTGGTGGCCACATTGTCTAAGGCGCTACTGTATTACTAGACTAAGACGGCGGATGACGAGTGTATCGGGGTTCAATCCCGTTTGTATAAAGTTTTTTTTACTAAATTGTTATCCAATCTTCCTCCATGCAAATGCGGGTACAGTTCCTTAAATTCAACTGTACTCGTCCTTAACACATCAGAGTAATTCATATATGGACGTATAGCCCAAACATATAGTAAGACATGGTACTAAAAATATATATATATATAATTAAAACAAAACTACTATCCTTTTTTAGTGGTTTGCTTTTTAATTCTATTTTTAGTTTTTAACTGATGAAAACACTCAACATAGTCGACTAATTGAGCACATGGGCGAATAACGAGTTGAAGTCTAACTCAGTGTGACAGACTGTACGCATCAAAGAGAGGGACGCATGCGCACTGAAAGGGAAGGGTGAAGGGAGAGACGTATGGTTTTTTGGCACCCGGAGTTGCGGGCGGGGATCAGTGTCCAAAACTCCGTCGCGGCGCGTGGGCGTCTTCCAGTTTCTGGTTCATTTGATCCAGTCGGCGGTAACACTTGGAATCAGTATTAATTTTGGTTTCGCACGTGTGCCCAGTGGTTTGGGATGGAAATTAAAAAAAAGTGCGTCGATTCCATTTGAAAAAAAGAAAAAATATATATTAATTTAGTGGGATTAAATTTCATAACTATTCAAAGGGCGTTTAAAAACTATCAAATTACTGTGATGAGTAATAACCATTCATGTATTGTAGCTTTTATTTTGAACATTCTTCATAGTAAAAACATATTTTATTTTACCGGACTTATTAAATGTTATGATCGGTAAACAGTTGGAATTAGTAAAATGAATAGAATATACCATATATTTGCGTTTCATTTTCCATTTTTTCTTTTCATTTCAATAATATCTGGAATCTAGTTTAAATACATTTAGTTTTTCTTCTCTAGAAATATATTTATTTTAGGTAAAGTTAATTTAAATAAATAAAAAACACACACCGACTTTAAAACCTAGAATATTTTAGGTTGTCTATAGTTTAGTTAATTATAAAAACCACACCGATTTATTTTCAAACATTTTCTCCAATCTAACTCCGGATGTTTCGATCTAAAATCCAGATTAGAGTGTGTATAAGTTACTATTATATAAGCTAATATTTGTCTGACACTTTTGGTGATGCGAACGTTCTATTTTAAATTTCACAGGCTTAGATTAGTAAATTTAGTCTAAATAATTTCACAAAATTTTATCTGATTTTTTCATCAGCCTAAAGACGTGAATTTCTTGCCTTTTGTTTTGTTGGCTTGTAAATATAGGAAATAATTATAACGTGCATTTAAATTTTATTTATCTTTAATATAAAAGTTAAATTCTTTTAGTAGACTTGTTTGTAAACTTACTTTATAATTACATTATTAATAATTATTAAATTTAAAAATAGCTTATATAGTATATGCTAAAAACATACATTGGTAAAAATATGTTAATAGAAGTAAACGTTAATTTATTGGTTATTAATCAAATAAAACATTTCAGTAATTGATTTCTTACTATCTTGGAATATAGATAGGCCTATTTATAGACCTATTGTTTAAATCAATATATAATATATTGAAAAAAATTTATAACAAAAAGTTGGCTCGGAATAAAAATAAAAATTTATTCACATAAACAAAAATGTTCATTTAAAATGATACACCATATTTTTGTTAAATTTTGGGAGCTTATGTATCTTAAGAATATTTTCAAATAGAATAAAACCTTAACACTGTTTTTAACACTCGTTTAGTACATTTAAAACATGCAATATGAATAATTCCCTCACATGCATCGTTGCTCGCATGCTATATTGCGTCAATCTCGTGTTGGACTGGGTTTGCGGCGATGGAGAGATTTGGTCTCGAATACCAGTCGGGTGTAGTTAGGATTGGTTTTAATAAATACTGCTATAATTCCTATATATTTCGACATTCACAATCTCTACTCCACCAACGTGGTTAGGGTATGTGTACAACCCTAACGGGCACTAAGACAAAGCGAACAAATTCATAATTATAAAAAATTCTCTCTTAGTTGGTAATGGCGTTAGAACCTACAGTTAATTTAAATCACGAATAATTATTTAAACCCAAAATCTTAAGCAAATCTATTACAAACGGAAATATATTGCCAAATAATATTAATATTTTTTATTAAAACACAAACAATGTTGTTTGTGCATTTGCCGAAGGAAAATTTTGACACTTATACGGTATTTTGAGTTTTTAATTTGAAATGTAAATGTTCGTAGTTTTAGGTTGTGATCCCCCAGATTTCCCAAGGAAGAACTTGTATGCATCGTTTACCTTGAAAATTAGCAAGCTTACCTTTCAAGGTTTCTATTAGGGAACGGCTTAAAAGATAGTGCCATAGTGTAATACAAGATGGTAAGACTGCTACCTTTAAAGGTGAACGGAGTGTGGCCCTATGTATTTATATATATAAATATGCATATATACATATACATATTAATATATATTTATATATAAATATATACAAATATATACATATACATATTAATATATATTTATATATAAATATATACATGTAAACATATATATTTATATATAAATATATACATGTAAACATATATATTTATATATAAATATATATATATAAATATATATATAAATATATATATTTACATATAAATATATACATATAAATACATTTATTTATATATAAATATATATGTATAGATATTAATGTATAAATATTTATAAATATTAATGGATAAATATATAAATATTTATAAATATTAATGTATAAATAAATATATATATATATTTATATCTACTAGGCCTACCACGTCTCACTACCTATTCAGGCTATACGCATATGTGATTATTATTCTAGCGGGGTAAATATGAGAAAGGAGCAATTTTAGAGGACATCTACCAGCATTTGCAAGTAAGGAGGGTGGGAAACCGTTTAGGAAAAGCTACGTTTAGTAGACCTAACTATTATTGAAACCCCAATCTCCCCGTCATTAGCAGGCCAATCTAACAAAAGCGTGACGCCTTTTTTCATCCGACCAGTAAAACCGGTGCCTACATATTAAAGTGGGTGAGACAAATAATTGCAAGATTATAAACCTATTTTAATATGCTCTTGTTTGACACAACCTTATTTTCTGTTTTATCAATAGAGTTACCTTTTAGAGATATATTGCTGGAAATTAAGCGTATCAGTATATCGCTTAAGCACAGTAACCATTTTCCGAAGCTAGTGTCCACTGTCCATTTAGTGAGATTATTGCGATTTGAGTCCTAACGGAGATCACAATTGGAAAAATACCTCATTTTATTTTAACAGTTTAGCGGATAAGATATATTCTTCTAACACATATCCGAGAGTATTACATTCAAGGGCTATACTCGCGCAATGTTAATGGTGAAGCAGCGTGTTTTTGTAACGGCCTATGTCCGATAAGATTTTATACAAACTTTTAAACGGGTATTCAAAAGATTCTTATTTTTAAGTTAATGGTATTTGAAATTATGAATATCGTCATCAAACTTTAAAACAAACCTTTAAAAGGTAAATTTAATAACTTTATGTAAGTCCTTAGTAAATAATATGTATTTACATTTTTGCTTTATTAACATTTTACGTTTGGAAAGGATTTATTCACAGGCCGCATCTATCATTTTTGAAATAGTCTTGTTTTAATACCATCATGTTCGTATATATATATATATATATATATATATATATAACATATATATATAACATATATATATAACATATATATATATATAACATATATATATATTTCAATTTTTATCTTAGCCCTTAAAATTATTTTTTTTAGAAAGGACAAATTACCGTTCTGATTTCACATGTTACTTCTTTCGTAGCTCTATTATAATTATGTAATTTGCATTTTTGAAACCTCAAATTACATATATCTTTGGTCGACATTTTTTTTAAAACAAACGTCAGAATGAAATGGAAATAAAATTCATTGTTTGACTTTTACTGCTGACGGACATTGTGTGGAATTCTGGTAAATATCGTTTTACTCGAGGGAATTTTTGCGCTCCGTGCCACGTTCCATTCAAAACCATGTGTTGAGATATTTGAGGAATGAAAGAAATAATTGAAAAATCGCAGTATTTTGCAATATTTTTCTTTCAAATCCGGTGAATGAATATGTGGAATTCTTTGTTTCACATATAATAGCATCGTATGAAACAGAACTTAAAGACCTTAATGTTAGTTACGTACTTACTGTACTACGTTAATAAGATTGATAAAAAAAATTAAATAATAATCCCCAAATTTCTTGTTTTTGATAACTAAGTTTGTAAGGAATAATAGTTTTTTCGCCTGCTTCATTGGCAGAATGGTCTAGGGCGTCACAATTTTGCTAGACTGGCCTAATGAAGACGAGAATATCTGTGTTCGAATTCCTGTTAAGTCTACTGAGGATGGTTTTCCCTCAAAAAGTTTTCCCACCATCCGTCCACGCAAATGTGGGTAATTTACCTCTAAAATGCTATCCTAATCCCTACCCCATTAGAGGAATTATCTTATTTGCATATATCCTGAACAGGTGAGACGTGGTGGTGATAATTATTTTGTTCATATTACATAATATACTAAACAAAATGAGGGCATTTGCTACTTCATTAATTATAATAGCCATTTTAGGACAAAATCCCCAAATTTAAAACAACTGCCTCAAATATCTGGATACCAACCACATAAAGAACATTCAAGTAAATGTCGCATAAAATGGTTGAATGGGCATGACCTAACGATCCTTAAAGCCACGAGTCGTTAACCTCGATAGAATAAGATGTTTTCCTCCCTCATCAATTTAATTTAGGTTTATTTCATACATTGGCTTCAAACTTGACTACACATAATTAGTTTGAAGATAATACATAATATATACTAGTTTTTGTTTTAACTTGTAACAAAATAAAAATAAAGATAATATTAACAAATATTCGGTTGGTTATGTATATATAATTTTTCTAAAGAGATAAGCTTCAAAATTAAATATCAATCTAGAGACAAACGTAAATATGTTACTTTAAAAAAAAAAAGAGAGAGAAACAAAACTAAATTTACGATCAAATTACAAAGTAACGTACATAACAAATATGGATACGTGTTAGTAGTGCCCAAATGCGAATATTATTGCAAAATAAATAATTGCATTAAAATTACAATCTAGATTCATCCCAACGTTGATGTAAACAGGATGGTATATTAATAGTTTTCAGTATATATTTTTTATTAGAACCTATGTTTAAATAGTTGGTCACCAATAATTTAAACAAACCTTTCAAATCGTTGGCCACCAACTTCAATGTACCAATTGGCACGAAACGTAAAATCTTTTCACACCCACTGCAACAAGTCTACAACTATTTTATCCAACTCAGACTATGTTTTATCACGTACTTCTTAAATGTCTATTGTTGTAAATACGAGTTGCTCACAAAGTAAAACACTATAGTTCTTCCTTGGAAAAGGTTGGCCATTTCACAATATCACGACGCTCTATCTACAGGTTCGGAAATATAACACTCAGGAAGTTAAGCACAATGTTTGTGAAGTGAGGAAGTTTACCATATTATTAAAACAATAATAAGTTAGTGTTCTATGTCGATGGGAAACCATCAATTATCAGCATGAGAAATGTCACGATTCTACCATTAAGTTTTCATCAAGAAAACGTGAAGTTAACAATTATTTACGTTGCTATAATAACTAATGTTCCGATCATTCTGTTTCCTCAAATTATCGCTAAGACCATATTTCGTGGATCATTATGGACATGTGTTGTTACTACCCATTGTGAATTTTTCTTTTTACAGTACCGAATATAGTATCAATATGCATGGCCATTTATTTGAAAACGCTTTTCTTTGCTGAAAATTGGACTGTCTTTTTTATCTGAGATCTTTCCCATGATCATCACTAACAGTTTCTGTGTAGGTTTCCCTCTATACGATAAGAGTTGAATCTCTACTGCTATATTCATCTCCGACTTCTTAGGACTTGGCTGTCTCTCCGCCCTTCAAATAATGCTCTACTCATGAAATCATCAGTTGAACTAAGTTGTATTAGAGCGTGGATAGCCAAGGGCACTTATCTCAAGTAGTGTTAGAGCGACCTCTTAAGAAAATTGATTATTGAAGCTATTAGCAACAGATCGATAAGAAGCACATATCTTTATATACATAAAACCAAGGTTCGCAAATTCGTTCATCGTTAGTTTCGCTGTTATTTTATTCTTTGAAAATAAATAAATATTATATTCCTAAGAGGTGTTACATTTGGACAAACCTGTATATCATGTGTGCTTAGTTTTATTTATAAAATTTAAACTCACTCTTTACGCGGTGTCTGGCGAGAATAGTAACCAAACCAAAATCTTCAGCACTGTTATATATTATAATATCGTCAACTGAGCAGGGGAATTAGCATCATCACTATTCTATGTTATAGCACACTAGAAGAACTAGGTGTAGCAATAAACATGTTTAAAACTATTTTTCTTATTTTTAAGCTGAGATCTTTTTTAATCGAAAACAAAATAAGTTGAAAAATATAGTAAATACTTTTTAACTGCTACACAAATCGAATTGTCATACATTCCAATTTAAATTTTCAGTCAATTTGATTGTATTAAACAAAATTTTCATAAAAAAAACTATTGGAACAATTTTAACAACTTTATATGGTTTGACAAATATTTAATTCAAATTAGAATTGAATTATTTTAAAGTGTAAAGCCACTTTTAACTAAAGTTTTGTCCTAGTCAATTTTGGTAGTGCGATGCTCTCTTTATCTTACATTATTTGGCTTTAAAAATTAAATAAATTGAGAAAAGGGAGCCTTACATTCCTCAGACTAGAATATTGAAGCGAGATAAATATAAACCTGGTATGTACTCGTACAGGACAATTTAATATCATTGAACATTTCTTTGAAAATCTTTTATTAGTTCAAAAACTAAAATTTAATGCATACACAAAAAAAAAAAAAATTTGAGCAAATCAATATTTTTACGATTTCCATGGAAAATAAAGGGAAATAACATATATTCGTGTTAAAGCTTAATAAGTAGAAATAGTAACTAATCACTAAATTGTGATAAACCAGCGTTGATACAAAGTTCGTAAACTGGCTTGGTTTTGTACTTGCAAATCTCGCTGAAGACTTTCCAGCAACAATACACGCAAAGTCAGGTGCACGTCCTATAAAATAATATCCCGATCACTACCCTTCATGTTTTTAAATATCTGTCTACGTGCATCAGTGATCTCATGGTGTGACGCATCTCTACCATTATCTACTAGAGGGCTGGTGAAGGGAGGATCAGTGTTCAAATACCGGTAAAGTGTATTGGGGGTGTGCGCATAAATGGTTTACCACTCTCTCTCCAATCAAATGTGGGTACACTTCCTTTAAAATTATGTATTCCTTATTCCTATCTGATTATCGTAATTAATATATGCAAATACTTCAGTGGCCAAATGGTCTAAGGCATCACTCTTCATTTTAGACTGGCATGCTGATAACGAGGAGATCGGGATTCGAGTCCCATTTGGGTATACTAAGGGTGTTTTTTTTCCTAAATGATTTACCACTCCCCTTACACGTAAATGCGGGTGTATTACCTCTAAATTGCATCCTTCCTCATCCCTACCCCATTAGAGTAATTGTCATATGCGTTTAACCCAAACAGATACTAAAACACGTCGAAAAAAAAAGTCCTAATGTAAAACGTAGAGATAAAATTTAAAAAAATTTACAATCCCACCATTCACTCTACCATTATAAAAGTTACATAGCTCATTACCATGCAGTTTAATAGTACTCTTTCTTACACTCGTTTAACAACTTGCACCTGTGTGTCCAAACCATCTTTCTCGCTGTCTCTTAAGCATACATGGGAGTTGCACATAATGTTTCAACTTTTAAAACAGGCCATAAGTAATACATTTTAAAGAGGCGCTACACACTTTAGATGATAGTTAATAATTAAGAACGTTTCTAATAATCTGATAAAATATTAAATAAAATATAACTTTGCAGTGTTTGTTTGAACCCTGGTTTGGAACACACGTATGCTTACACCACAGGCGCTGTATTATATTAAATTGATTTTTAGGTTTTTAATATATATATATGTAACATATTAATTAATTTAAATTGGTGTATACACTAGGAATAAACATTTTAAGAAACACTTTTACTTTTAAACTTAATATAAAATTAACAAAAGATTTAGGTTTTGGAATTAATAAATTGGAGTTTCATTGATTGTCTGAGAATTGTAATGTTACTAAATAAAGCACGCCAAGTAAGGTATTTACAATTTAATAAGTTTAATAAATAATAATTTTATATTCGAGCTTATGGTTAAATAATACAATTTCATTTTAACATTTTAATATCACTTAGTAAAAAGTGAAACTCAATTAAAGTAATACATTTTATCTCATATTTTTTCAAGAGTAATGTGTATTTGGTTTGGCTCTGACACTGCTCTATATGGCTTAAATTCTAGCTCTTAAAATATAAATGCTACCGTTTTATTTAATAGACGGGGGACAAGTGTATTCCCGTGAGCTCTTCATGGTACAAGTGTGGGTGAGGCATTCATGTGGCGCGTAAGAATGTTGAGGGTTTATAGACTCTAAAATAGGCAGGTACAAGGCATACGAACAAAATTGCGTCCAGTTATTAGGTCCTATGGATATTCTTCAGTTGTATAGTGATATAAATTATAGGTCTAATATTTCTACTTTTTCATATCAAGAGCAAGTATTGTAATAGCTAAAGTTTTTGTTCTCTTGATTATGATGAGTATTTACGTTTTGCTTACTACTAAAAGTGGCTATTACTATTCTGTCATCACCATGTTTGTTTGTTTGTTTGACTGTCTGTTTGTCCCTAACGATAGATTTAAAACGGTTCATTGGATTTTGTTCAAATTTAATATTTTATGAAATAGGACAATACCCAATGGTATTAGACCATTGGGAAGACCTAGATGCAGATGAGAGGGTAATATTAGAATTGACCTTAAAGATATAGATTGTACTGTAATAAGTTGGACTGGATATCACTAGCTCAAATAGGGATAGGGTATAATGAAGTGGACTGGATAGAATTAGCTCAAGATGGGGATAGGGTGTAATGAGTCATAATGGATAAACCTTGCTCAAGATATGGATAGGTGGCGTTCTTTTGTAATTGCGGCATTGAAATTTCAAGTTATGACTTCCATAGAGTAATTAGTAAGGGCAACACCTTGGAATGTTTTTTTTTATTTCGACTCTGTCCCTTAAATTAAGGGTAATTTACTGATAAGTGATTCTTTTGAATTCCAAATTTTTCAAAAATTGTTTTAACGATTGAGTTTAAAATTAATAATTGGTGAGCGCTTTACCATACAAATTAAACTGCGTACTGGAATTTGGTAAAAATTAGTTAAAGAGTTACTGATGGATGACAAACAAAAAATAAAATATTTTAAAATTGCTCCAAGATTTTGTTTAAAATGTTTATTTGGGGGAGTTTTTGACATTTAAAAAAATCTTTATACCTTTTTTTTGGGGAAGGGCGGGGGGTAGTATTCTTTTAAGGGAAGTTTAATGAAAATTGTGTTATTTTAAATTTTATTTGGTTCCTAATGGGTATCTGTTAAGATTTTTACTTTATAAATGATTAAACATTTGTTTTTCTTAAAAAAATTTAATAGTAGTCTACCAATTATTTATAGGCCCTATATGAAAAAAAATTAATTTTTTAAATGGCTCTAACGTGTTTGTTCAAAATTGGGATTCAGAGACTATTTTAAATGATAATAAATAATGTTCGTTGGTTTTTTAAATCAATTAATTTAACGGTAGTTTACTTAAGTAGAATATTACATTGTTAAGTTTACAATGCAGAAAATTTGAAAAATGTTGAAAATGGCCCTTTGTGATTAATTTCAAAATGAGCATCTTGGTAAATAATATAAATAAGAATATGTTTTAATTTTTACAAATATAAATCAATTAAGGATGGTTTAAAAAAATAGTTATTTTTGAATTTATCTTTCCGCTATTTGAAAAATTTGTAAGATTTAGTAATATTTTTATTCATGCATCCTTCTGTCATAACTGGATAGTGCTAAACTGAACGAGTAGAGAGATTCACCTGAAACCAATTTTGTGAAATAAAATAGATGAAGGGTGCTTGAAAAAGAGAAAATGTAAAAATGGACTAATTATTTTAAGATATTTTATGTAAAACATTTTATTTGGTATAGTAAAAGAGTAGAAGCAATAGTAATAGATTAGGGAGAGTATTTATTTTAATTTTTAAGTATCATTTTATAGTTACACCTTCACAGAATAAATTTTAAATATTCCTTTTGGATAGAGTTAGGTTAGAGAAATATTAACTTGACTTTAAAAGTATAGTAACCAATATTGATTTAATTTATTGTAAAAAAAATAAATGTTAATTACACTCAAGCAAAACCTGAAATTTATTACATTGCACTAGGCTCTTTATACTTTTTTTTATGATATATTTGGAGAATTCCAACATGTTAAATGCACCCCTTGTGAAGTTGCTTTCACTTTCTTTGTGTGTACCCACGCCGGCCAAGTTCCAAAATATTGGTAGAAGCACAAGACATTCTGGACATAACTTTCTCGAATTTCTTCAAGGAAAAAATTTGGTGAAGATTTCTCAGGTATTGCATAGTCCTTTTTGCCATTGCGTTGGTTAATCCAGGGATAGCCGATCGTAATTCTCTTCTTGTTGGTGTACTATTTTGATATTGAAACTGTCTTCTTGTGAAGAGCCAAAACCTTACTTTCTCAGTATCATTGTTGGTTTTGGCACGAAGACTCACGAAAGAAAAATGTTCAAGGTTATCCTTAGTCTCATCAGAAACATCAGATGCTGGGTCTAATTTTGATACAGATTATAAGTCATCAGTTGCTTATTTAAAATCTTCCCTTAGCGTCAGTTTTTATTTATTGGTGAAGGTCCCAGCAATAACGCATCCAGACAGTGCAGACGCTCTCGGCAATACCAAAGTCTTTAACTCTACGAGAGCGTTATAAATTTACTGCAGTGTCACATAACGAACGCTTCTTTCCATGTGAAAATAAAAACCCCGATGACCAGCAAAATAACAGAAAGTATTCTTAAATATCGGATTATGAGTTCGGTATTCGGTGTATTATTTGCACCATAATAATGTCCTGTAAGTAAGTGGCATTCGTAATTATTTTGGTTGCTTGTTCCTCCTGTGCAATGTGTAAAGTCGTGACATGAGTTGCTTTCATATTATCCTGCAAGCTGCCAACCAAATTATGATTGTGCTTTGTAGCGTAATACATAAAATTCTCTACAATTAAATAGGTCAACTATTTTTTTTATTTTGGTCACGATAGCAATTTCAACACCATGTTGTTGATGATGTGATTGATTGCCGAAAGAATATTTGTTCTGTATTGGATTAGATCAAATACATACGATGCTTTGAAAAGGGTGATACAACTGATTAAATAATAGCCATCGAAACAGATGCATATTCTTTTTCTTAACACCGCGTATTTTTACCCGTTGGGTGTTATACTCCTATGCACTAATTACCCTAATGGGGTAGGGGGAGGAAGGTTGAATTTAGAGGACGTGTACTCGCATTTGCGTGGGGGGAGTTGAACACCATTTTAGAAAAAACACTCTTAGTACACACGACTAAGATTGAACCTTGATATCCTCATCATCAGCAGTCTAGTCTATTGCGAGAATGACGCCTTAGACCATACGGACACCGAAGTGTGTCAAATGCGTTTTATTTATGTAAAAAAATGGCTAACCATGTTAAAACTATTATATTACTATTAGCACCACGTCTTACTACCCTTTCGGGTTATAAGCACTTACGCTAATGTGTAATGGTAGGGTGATTGTGAGATGAAATGGAGGACTTACAGCTTAACGTGGGATCCGAACCACGGTAGAGACCTGGCATTCCACACATTCACGTAAAACTATTTACTACTTAACATATAACAGAACCCCTCTTCAATTTGTTATTAGTTCAATCTAGAAACAAACTTTATACAGCTGTGCGGTTTGGTGGTGCGTTAAGTAAATACTTCTTCCTCTCCTGTCAACGAAGTTTAAACTCTGGTTAATGTTCTACTTTAACCTTATAGTACATAAACATTCAGCTTTAACAATAATATGTTACTAAATACAGGGTAATTCATCAAATGTTAGTTTCCCTACAAAAATATTAAAGAAAGAAATATTTGATCAATAAAAATATAAATTATTCTTTGGAGTGTAACAATTTATAGCCTCAAAAATTTAATTTTAATTTATATTAAGTGTCCCATAAATTTTTGTTACTATTCTTTTAAGCTATATATAGCTAAGGATAGACCTTTTAATCCTTATATTTACACTCACTTGAGATAATTTAAAAAAAAACTAGAATTTCTACAAATATTATATACAATGAAAGAGCTTAAATATATAATATTTACTTTATTATTATGATTCAATATACATATACTCATTAGTGGTCAGAGTTCCTGGGTGCTGACTTACAGGTTCTGGGTTAGATTCTTGATTGGTACCGAGAGAATTTTCTCGAAAGGGGAATAATTCTCAAGGTCACTAGAGTTCAGTTAATTAGGCTAAAGTAATGTTAAGACCTTCATTAGCTCTACCCCATTATATTAACTTTCTTCACACTCTCAAATCATTGGGTGCTAGTAAGAAGTTCAACAAAAAAGATGAACGATTAGTACTTTCGAGCGTCCCCTGGGCAACGGAACATTAGTGCTGGGTATTGGGTAATCTTTCCGCAAACTGAGCTACAGAGTGATGTAACCCAGACACGCCATTATTATTATTACTTTGAGGATTATTATATTAAACTTTACAAATGCTAAATGACAAAGTCTTAATCTAGATATCATCTACTATAGTTGACCGATTTATGTACGCTATTAGGAACCAGTTTACATTGTAATTTTTTTAAATATTCTTTAAACAAATTTATTTGATTAGTTAATCTGTACGAAAATCACAACGATTATAAACCTAACCTGGGATTCACTACCAACCCTGTGAATTGGACCAGCAAGAAAGTTGACTTATGTGAATTTTCAATTGAGTACGAATTATATTTTCGTTTCGTTTAACTTTCAAGTTGGATGTTTATATTATTATCTATCCTTCATGAGAAAGTTATGAAATTCGTATCTCGATCATTTGAGAACCTCATTTTAATTAATTTTATAGAAAATTATTTGATATAAAACAATAAAATAATCTAAACATGGTTCAAAAATAAGACATCATTTCAAAATGACACCTTTAGGTGTGATATAGAAATGAGTGAAATTTTCCTCAATGAAAAGTGGTTTATTGTTATATTTCAAACCAAGTTGAGGGTGAAAAAGTTTCGAACAGAGGATGTTGCAGTTATCTGAGATTGAACTTTTAGAACTAAGTTTCTCTTTGTTATGGTCGTAAAGGGGAAACAACAAATGATTGTTAGGCCAGTTCACACGGAAATGACTGATAATACAAATCTGACGTTATTTTTAAGAAGGGAGGGTTTTCTGATAGCCATGAATGCGTTCAAAAGAGAATTTTTTAAGAAATTGTAGTTGAGAGCTTGAAAACATTTATCACATATATAGGGTGGGCGGAAAATCAACACCCAAACTGCACATATAGTTTGTTTGAATCAAAATACAAAATCCCTATATCCTTACATCCTGAAAACTACGCTAATACCATTAAATTGTGTTAAAAGTGTCAGTGTACAGTGCTGGGAGAGCAAAGCTGTGCAAGCATGCGTGTACAACAAGTTGAATAGGAATTAGGTGCGCAGCACTGCACATGTAATTATGGCATGCACTTGCTGTGATTTAGGACTAACTGTGGTATGCTCTGCTGCCGTGCTCCAAGATGTCAAGATGTGAAATACCACGTGCCTAATTCCTATGCAGCTTGTTGTACACGCATGCTTGCACAGCTTTGCTCTCCTGTTGCTGTACGCCGAAACTTTGAACACAATTTAATGGCACTAGTATAGTTAGCCAGATGTAGTGTATAGGGATTTTGTATTACTTTTGATTCAAACAAACTATATGTACAGTTTGGGCATTGAGTTTCCGAACAACCTATATAATCAAGATAGATTCAATATACTATGTTACGACTATGCAAAAACTATTATAACTAAAACATTCAACTTAAAAGAGGGAGTATGTATAGTAAATGCATGCTATCATAAGATAAAATGTAAATAAAACCATAGATTTGTGTTAAGTATTGACTCGTCATAGTAAAGCTATATTTCCAATACCCGTTTCAGTGATTTCTTGGTCTAATGCAGCCCTCTAGGAATATATTGAATTGCTATTGATGGAGATAATGGGGTTTTATTCATGTTTGGATGTAATTAAGGTTGTTTTCCTGAATTGTATCCTACCATCATTCCACGTTAGTGTTGGTGAATTTAATCTAAATCTTACTTTCCTCTTTCCTAGATAATTACTTATTTATACTTAATCTAAATAGAAATATGAGTATCTTGTCATGACAATTATCATTAAATTAAACTTAAACCAATAAAATCGAACCTTTAAAAAAAATGCATGCTGAACTTGTCAAAATTATGTTACCTTTCCCGTGAAGCTAAACGTATGGAAACAACAAAAAAGTTCTTAAAATACGACAAATCCAAAACTTCTATAGTTAAATAAAAGTGTTCTAAATATTTAATAAGCGGAAAATACTTTATGTTTCCGTATACTTTAATATTGGTCTTAGATGTAGAATATTCATGCCATTGCAAATTTGTTTTCGCTAGAACATATTATTTATTTTTTAATCGTTACGATTTAACGCAAATATTACTATTGGCTTAATCTAAGGGATATACAGAGTAACACAATTATAAATCAATCGTTAATGACCGGCCTTTTGGTCTAATGGTCATCACCCCTGTCTACCGATTAAGAGGTCACGGATTCGATTCCCGCTGGTACATTTTAAAATAAAATAGGAACTTTCATTATGCTCAACATGGTCTAGTTAATTAGACTTAGAATTTACACTGGTTCCACACCTTCATAATAACTATCATCACATCATCATCATCAATGCGGGGACGACGTGTATACAACCTCCAAGGTATACCCTGGACAACATTCTGTTCCTACAGAGCGGCTAAAAGTCTACATACAAAGTGACCGAACTAGATACTGCAGCTCTCAAGGTCAAATATAGCATAGGCTAAAAAAAACTAGTGGACAATCACGTCCCATTGACCAGACTAAAAGTTATATCCCGACCTCACCGCCATCGTAAATTTTATTGATTATGAGTATTACCCAGTTTTAATAGTATACTAGGTATAATTACCCATTCTGGTTATCTGCATATTTAAACTAATAGAGTATAGAGGACAAAGGTAGAGTAGTAAATAATATTTATCAGCATTTACGTGGAAGATGGGTGGGAAACCCTTTACGAAAAATCACCCTCAGTAATCCCGACCAGAATTCAAACCCCAAACCCGCTTCACAAGCACACAAGTAAGATAATATTGAAATCTTAGACCACATGCACAATGATGTGAAATTTTACAAATTTTATCATAATTTTTTGGTGGACCTAATTTGGTTCTCCACTTTGAATGTTGAAAACGTGCGTGTAAAGTACGTACTTTTATAATTTTTCTCTTCAGAAATGAAATTTGGTTTTAAAAAGTTTTTTCCTACGTTATTATTTATATTTAACCGTGTCTCAATATTTGTTATATACATTTGTATAAATTAAGATAATGGTTAACGTATAATTAAGAATAAATATGGCCTTGTTTACGTTGAGGGAGATTTAGAAACTATTTGGGTAAAAAAAAAAAGTCAATACACCCAGACGGGATTCGAACTATGGCCTCCCCGTTGCCAACAAAACCAAATGAAACCAAAAGGTATTAAAACAAATTAAATAAGGTCGAGATTTAGACCACGTTTATTGCTACGCAATGATATTTGGTTAGCCGGGTTTCAGGGAAATGGGTAGTTAAACTATACGGAACAGACATTCATAAAAATGCTTTTATCGTAAATCTGAATCATGGCTCCCTCATTTTACAAGTACCGGGTATAGTCAAGAATGTTGAAAACCCACCTAATCATAAACCTTATCTTCAGTCGTCTTGCAATGTAAATGAAATTTATAATACCAAGCTAGAGAATTTAATGAAATATATATAGTGTCTTGTATTGCAATATATTGAGGTTAGTACTTTTATGACAAATTATTCTGAAGACGTTTAAAATGGACGGTATGCCTGTATCCTCAAGTTCTTTCCTGAGATAAAGTTTATGTTTTTTTAGCAAGACATGTCCTAGATATTCGTGGGAATTTTTACGGTTTAAGACAGAAAGGAACCTTTTAAACCGGTTTAAAATTACTATAACTATTTTAATTAATTTATTTAACCCGCTTCAGTGGTCAAATGGTCCAAGGCTTCAATCTCACTCGTGTTAGACTGGTCTGCTGATGACAAGGGAATCGGGGTTCAAATCTTAGTCGAGTAAACACAGGGTGACTTTTCCTAAAGGGTTTCCCAATCTTCTTCCACGCAAATGCGGGTTGGATTCCCTATAAAATACTTCCTTCTTCATCCCTACCGCATTACAGTAATTATCATATATGCGTATAACCTGGACAGTAGATGGGTAGTAAGCTGCGGTGATAAAAAAATATACCGTGTACCTAAAGTTATTTGATCTGTCACTTTTAATTTATCGCCGCGTCTTACTACCTGTCCAGGTTATACTAATTATGATAATTACTATGATGGGTTGGGATGAGGAAGGAAGAATATTTGAGGTATTACGGCCCACATTTACGTGGGAGGAGATTGGGGAACCATTTATGAGCGACGACCTCCGATAGATCAGACCAGGATTCGAACTCCAACAGCCCCGTCATCAGCAAACCAGTCCAACAAGAGAGTGACGCGTTAGCCCATTTCTTCACTTAAGCACGTACCTATCATTTTTGAGAGATGGTGTCAATACCCATGAAATAATACCAATAATTAATTGAAATATCAATATTGCCTGATAAAAAGTAAGTTATTAATTTTTGAAAGTTCCTTTCTGCCAAATAAAAAGGGCTATGTTAATTTTTGTATGGTGATATATAACAAACATATACTGTAACATATAAGGCCGGTAAGAGATGAAAATAAGCCATATTATAGTAGCTCAAGCGAGTATTAATAACTTTATAACTAGAACAGGAATAACTTAAATTTCAATCATAGACACGACGTTTTACGAACATATTAAGGTCTTGAAAAAACAAAAGATACGGAGAAATTCAAATATCAAATACTTTTTTATAGATCCATGATTCTGATCCATAAAAATATTTTTTTGTTTGTTTATCTGTGTCCCTTAAAGTCTATAAATGAATGTTGTGATTTTCTTTAAATTTGTTATTTATAAATACTAAAACCTAGAATGGTTTCGTATATATATAAATGCTTAGAAGAGCTTACAAAGCAATGATACTTTATCTAAATCAACACAAAAAATATGGCCCTTTTAAAAATGACTAATGATTGTCATCGACTTGAATGTTATAGAAGATGTGTTAATTTAAATATACAATTATTTAGATAAGATATAAAAAAATCTTTATTTTGCATCCAGGTGTCTTCTTTTTATTAATGTTCAATCTCGTAGTGCAAAGTTTATTTGGTCAATTTATATCAAATTTAGTATTCATACTGTTTCCTGTGGTATCCTTTAAATACGAACTAATGACAATAAAAAATAATCTTTCCATGTAAATACTTTTTTTTTAATGATTTCATTTTAAAATAATATATCCATATATATAATATACATGTATATATATATATACTATATATTTATATCATGTTTAGTGTAAAACACATGTTAGCATCGTCAAATAATTTCATATTGAAAATATTTCAATTATAAAATATTCTACATATCTACATTCCCAGATATTAATTTGGGATTACAGATATTGATTTTCGATTATTTCATTGGTATTTTATTTTATAATATTTCTTTGTACACCTTCTTTTATTTATTTCCGGACTATGATAATTGCTATATAGTCGTACTAATAACGTGTCAACTCGGTAAATGAAAATGAGACAAGATACTTATGTCATATTAAACTACATTATATGAAATAGTTTCAGTATTGTTAAGGCATAGTACCGAACTTGAGTGGTCAATTTAGTCTCCAAAGTTTAGTTCATTTCCCGCCTATAGCAAAAATAACTTTATACCCGCTTCGGAGAACACTTGAACTAAAGCGCTACTCTCGCAATATACTAAACTGCTGTTGACTGGGAGGTCGGTGTTCAGTCCCCGTCAAGTTTATCAAAGGTGATTTATTCAAAATGGTTTTCAATTCCTTCCAAGCAAATGTTTATGCACTTCCTATAAATTAAACATTCCTCATCCCTACCTCGTTAGAGTAATAATAGTACATATATTTTTTTATAGCCCGAATGGGTAGTAAGACGTAGCACTAAAAATAACACGTCGTTCTTATCAAATATTGTGTTATAAACAGGGCTAGTTTATTAATTCATGCTGCAGAGTGTTAAATTTAGGGAAATGTATAAGAGTTAAGCAGAATATTTGAGGTAAATTTATTTATGAAATAAAACTACTCGGTCGAATTCTGGCTTCGCCTGTCATAATCTGGAGTTAAAATGACTACACCAACCCTGCCGGTGATAGAACTTTCGTACGAGATTAGTTTGGTCTCTAAGTCGTGTACAGGTATAATTATGAGATAGTAGAAAGTTTACGTTAGATCCCTCTTAGTAAGAATAGAATAAAGATTACTATCGGGGGATTTAATTTACCAGAGTTTACAATTGCATCAACTAGTCCTGAATATTCCTACAGGCACGTCCGTTCCGTTTATCTTCTTCTGCACCTATATTATTTTTGGAATAAATTATATCCCATTAGTTCCCCTGTGAATTTAGGAGTATATAACTTGGAGGGAAAACTTTCAAGCTGTTTCCGACTCTCTTGAATGTAGGTTAACGCTCATAGACTCTACAATGGCGCTGTTAACGAGATGTAGGTGACACACGCGTGGGATGATTTATTTATCAGCTACGAACAAATTATCTTGGGCGTCGAGATTGAGAAACTGTCAAAATGAGGGTTCCGATCTAAACTTTAGTCGCAAACACACGACAGTATAATTAATTTAATTTTTTTTCCCACACGAAACGATAATTTGGTATAAGCTGCGAATGTATTTTTTTCTTTCGGAAAACAAAACCTTTCATCCTCGCACGCCGAACCAATCCTTGGATTTATGACTAATTTCTGTGGAAGGATTCCTCTTCTCAACACAAGTAATTCCAATTAAGCGGAGGACAACTCCCGTTGGACCGAGGGTTTGTGAGAGAATATGGTTGGGGACTCCCGTGGATAATTAGGCGTGTAGAACGAATGTCAGGTGGTGTCCCTGAAGCGACCAACTTCCATGTTCTTGTTGGAATTACAAGTGGGTGGGCAGGATGTAGGACGGAGTTACTGGCTGCGTGACGGTCTTTGAGTATATAACCCTTGTTTTAGTGGTTCTTAGAAGTGTTGTTCACCGACTTCTTGGAGAGATTTATTTGAAGAATATATAGACATGTACATTTGAGACGTTTGAAATTTGTGATACAACATGATAGGTATTGTATTTGTATTTAACCTTCAGGGACTGGTGCTAAAAAAACCTATGAGGACTGATGCCGTTGCATTTTTGCAACACCTACAGTAAGATGTTCTAGATAATAATCAAAAGCAAATACTTTAATACATTATTGAAGCAATATTATTAAATCTATATTTGATTAAATTATATTTTTGTAAATTATATTTAAAAATAAAATAAAATTACAATAATGAACTGTTACAAAAACATAGCTAGTTATTAGAAAAATAAATTGTAAGACATTATTTTATATTTTACTGTATTACAAAATTACTGATTATCATTTACTTCTATTTTATTACTGTGTTATCTTATTTTAAACACACAGTGGCAATGATGAGCCAGACGTATGACACCACGGCCGGTGCTATTGCTTATTCACAACATACCTGCATGGTGCCAGTTAAAACTCCCGTATATAAGACAATAAACTTTTTTTAAATTGTTTAATTACATCATACTACACCGCAGGAATGAATTTAGGAATACTTGGAGGGTATCCCACCTAATTATTAAAAAATATCACAAAAAAGAAAATTAAAGCTGATGAAAAAAGTCAACGGTGCCAGTCAGAGAAGGTTAACTCAAGAGTATTTTGTTGCATAAGCCCCATGAACCTTATAGTAATTAGTTATTTTTTATTCCTCCTCAGTATCTAGGCTTCTACTTTATTGGAGTCTTAAAAAATACCTTTGGGCTACAGCCATAAATGTGTTTCAGAACACTTTAAATTGTTTTAAAAGAGATTCTATGTATACATATATATATATATATGTCTTTTGTTTTGAGACGTTCCCACAAGTCAGTGCAGGAAGACCCGCTCCCCCTTCCCATACCTTTGAAAACCATAAATAAAAACTTCTTACGGTGTGGCATAAGCGTAACTGCTAATATTCATAATTACTTTTATAACTTTTGAGTCTATTTTATCATAAGTATCTAGAGTGAAAACACTTGAGTAAAGGTATTTATTAACATTTATTAATCTTTTTACTACAAAAAATAGTGGCTAAGGCAATAAGACATACTATATAATTGCGATTATTTAATTCATACTTATAGGTACTTAGCAGATATAGCAACACTAAAAAAAACATTATAGTGTGAACCCACAAGCTAGCTATATCGACCGAGCTTCCTCCACTATTAGCGATAATAGTGCCAACATTTGCGGATAGAGGGTGTCATGTGGTCAGCACAATGAACCCTCCAGTCGCTAATCTCAGTTTTATAGACCAGAGCTGCTACTTATTTATTCAAGTAGCTCATCAATTGTCCTCATGAGGCTAAGTTTGACCCCGTTACAGAACAACTGCACAGAAAAAATTTGGAATTGACGGGGATCGAATCCGGGACTTCTGAATATGTAGCCAGGAGCTATGACCACTAGACCATAGTAGTATAAAATAGAAATTGGATTACGGAGGATATGCTTATATTCTACCTTTTTCTTAGTCACCTACACAAAGTAAAAAATAGGCGATTTCATTAGCTGGTCCAATTCATAATTGTTAAAACAAAATTTAAGCTTATATTATAATATTAATATAATTACAAAATTCGTATTTTTAATCAATTTTGCCAAGTATATTGATTATGTATTTCCTAAAATTTAATTTTTATGGAAGTTTCTTAAACTAAAATAACCAACGTCTTTAAGTTCATGCGTTCATAATGACATATTTTTCAATGGTAAATTTATTATTAAAATGTTAAATAACTCTTGATGAACAGTTTGTGAAAAGGCGCTTGTTCATATTACTAAAACATAACATGAACACCTTTTATTTATAAGTGAGTTAATTTAATCATTAAAGTTAGCAATTATTTAAGCTTATATTATAATATTAATATAATTACAAAATTCGTATTTTTAATCAATTTTGCCAAGTATATTGATTATGTATTTCCTAAAATTTAATTTTTATGGAAGTTTCTTAAACTAAAATAACCAACGTCTTTAAGTTCATGCGTTCATAATGACATATTTTTCAATGGTAAATTTATTATTAAAATGTTAAATAACTCTTGATGAACAGTTTGTGAAAAGGCGCTTGTTCATATTACTAAAACATAACATGAACACCTTTTATTTATAAGTGAGTTAATTTAATCATTAAAGTTAGCAATTAAAAAAACAAAACATTTATTCATGGCCTTAAATAAAGCCAATATAGCTTACTTAATTTTACCCAAAGATATTTTTTAACCCTAGAAGTGAGTCAAAATAAATAATTTAATTATTAATAAAGAGTCTATACAGTTTTCGTACCATTACATATTATGCTAGTTCTCTAAGTTTATGCACGCTTCGGAAATTGTTTGGATTTTTATGTTATTAATGAAAAAAAGTATCATGGAACAAAATAGTAAAAAGGGGACTAATTAAAAACAAATGACAGTAACCTCTTTTTAACATCTGAATTAATACCATGCATGTGAAAACAGTTAAATAGGAGATTCAATTATAATTACGTTCTACGCATATTACCACAGTTCCGTGGCTAAATGAAAGGGTATGCTACGCCCCAAATTTCAATAAAATATTTTTTTCCCTAATCGTTCAGAGCTAAGTCATTCGCCCGTGGCTGTGACATCACAGGAGGGCGTCGGGTTTGTCCACAGGCATTTGCCCCTTACATTTGCTAATTGAGCTTTCATTTTGCAGATTAACAAATTTATTAGAATAATGGCTGGATAAATATTTTAGGAAATAAAAACTTTAATTTTCCATCAACATGGAGAATATATATATATTTTTAAGTTTTGTTACTGTATATTAAAAATTGAACAGATACAGGTATGAAAATTGGCGTTTAAACTTATTAAAAATTGTTAGAGTCAATATCATAACTGTCAAAAAAAAAGTATTCTCTTCTAAAGTGAAATGTACGCTACCCACATCGGTGAGCCCGCGAACTAAACTTCAAACTCATTTAGTAAGGCTAGCCGATGACAGGGAGGTATGGGTTCGGATCCCAAATGGGTGTAGAGAGGGTGTTATTTACTAAATCATTTATCAATCCTCATTCATGCAAAAACGGGTACATTTATTCTAGATTATACCATCCTCATCCATATTAGGCTAATTTAGTTAAATAAAGGTAGCCCCGTCGGGTATTAAGACGTGTTGAAAATCAACAACACCGTTTAAAGGGGAACCGCCCTCTGATTGATCTAATGTGAATTATCTGTTGCCATCTCTTTGCCCTTCATTGTTAAGACTTGTGTAGCTTCTCTTTATAATAAACATTTCGGATTAATATAATTTAATAAACGTTTATTCAAATTGTTTTCACATGACTATTAAAATTTAAATTTTTTTCTGAGTATACATTAATATATCTTGTTGTAAGAGTCATCCAAAAACCACATAACACGCTTTTTCTTACTTTTTTAAACCCCTTCCTCTTCCCACCTCCCACACAAACATGTTACAACATATAGACAATTAGCCTTAACCCCCCACCCCTCTACCCATGTTACCTAGTTTTCACATCATGCATAGAGGTAATTTTTTCATATGAAAGCTTTTGTGGCACTAAATGAGAGATTCAGATTAAATACTACTTAGAATCAGAAGTCATCTATAAGTACGTATGTTTATCAACAGTGAGACTACGAATATTAATTTTATTTTTTTAACATTTTAAAGTATTAGATCTGTTACGTTACACTGTGATGTAGTCACCATGAAGACATTAGAGCTTCCCCCTCAGCTACTACAAATCACGTTACGTGGTTTATGCATGACCCCATATAACATTTAAACATCACACCTATAGTCGCTTAGAATTATCAATTGAGAAAAGTATCTAATTACAATTTTTTTAAATCATGGAAGTAATTCAAAATATTCACATTACGTGTTAGAAAAAATGCTAAAGACGTTTAATCTTCATACGGAAATAATATAAAGTGTGAACTGTACACGTTGAATTAAACACACACACACACAAAAACATACTATATATTAACTTTAATAATTATTTGGATATTAATTTTATTATATGTGCATCAAAGGTTATTTTTTCACTAACCATATATTTTCTGAGTAAAGAAAAATAATTCCACGTATACTACATCCATACTAAGGTTTTCTGAAATTTCAAGTTTTAACTTCTATAAGCGAGTTTTGGCGCGCGTGCGCGCGCGCACACACACACACACACATATCAGTGACACACACACACACACACACACACACACACACACACACACACACACACACATATCAGTGTTAAGGAATATTCATTCAAGACTAACGAATACTGATTAATAATTCTAACTATTATTTTATTTATCTTGCTTTATCAAATAAATATAAAATACAGTATTCTGTATTAGTAACAAATCATATTAGCTATATCATATATACCTTATCTCTATGTATTATAGTTCAATAAATAATATAATTTCTTTACATAAGTAGGCCGTTAAATAAATAAAGATTTTATCTTGTTTAAATATATATTATCTATGTTTATCTGGAATAAATTCACACAGTTAAAATATTAATTTTAAAACTACTTCAATTCACTCTAGTGGTAATATTATTTTTAAATGGGTTTTGAAGAAACTTTGATATTTAATATTTAATTTAACGCTATATATATTAAAACATGCTCCACGATGTCTAAATATTAGTTTACAAAAATATGTCACCGTTCTTTTATTAAATGTCATTTTAGAAATAAAATATGTATATATTGAATTCTTTCAGACAAGATACGTTCCATTTCAAATTAATTAAAATAGATAAAATATTGCTTACTAAAATAATATTGCCAAAAGAAAGCTAACACAATACGGGAATATTACATTTTAATTAACAAAGAGTATTTAGTATTGTAGTAGAAATATTATTTCTTCGTTTCATTAATAATTAAATTTCGCAAGTTAATACTGAATCTGAATTTAAACTATACTTTTTATTTAACTAAAAGTTTTTATCCACCCTGGTCGCTTATGAACCAAACTTTAACGAATCTATATAGTGACGATGGAAAAGTCTTCTTCTGATGAAATATTTCAAAAACCAAAATTAAGAAGCAGTTTGATGGGTGAAGAAATCAGATACTAAATGTGAGCTATGAAGACTAACAGTTTAAGAAGAATGCTACTGGTGATGAGCTGTCTAGTGGCAGTTTTTGTCATCATCAACGGAACCTCTGTGCAAGGTAAGAATACATGTAATGTTATAGTCGACTAGCAAACCCTTGCCCCAATTACCAAAACTTAGTAATTTTTTTTTAATAAAGACCTTTTCTAAATAAAATAAAATAAATATTTATCTCAAAATAAATAAAAACTAAAGAGAGATTCATTTTAGTTTTAAAGAAAATTTATTTAAAAATAGAAAATTTCTAACATATAAACGAGTCGCTTATATTTACAGAGTATTTAAGAAAACTGCAGTGTAGACAACATTATTTGCGTCTGGTGGGAAGAGAGCCTACAATGAATGTGGGAATTTTTTTTCATAGATGCGTCTGATATGAGGGGGAACCGAAAGGGGTTGGGGAAGGAATTTTTCCTGTTATGGTTTCCAGGGTAGCCCCCTACCCAAAGATGGGCCCCATAGCTCCATCAGTTCTGGATATTAGTCGAGGGAAAAGGGGTGGAGCGGGTGATATTTTCAGCTTCCGGTAAAAATGGTTGTAATTTTAATAGCGGTTTCACATATTCAGGTCAACATGTTATTTCTATTACATTCCTCATTTATCGATTTAAACCCATAAAATAGGTCAATATTAAGTCTAACAAGAATATACATTCTCGTATTAAAGAGATACAGATAATGATTTACAATATACTTATCTTTGGCTATAGCCCTACTTGACAGCTATGGAAGTTTGGCTATTTAATCCATATCCAACACTGGATCTCAACACAACCTTGTCTAACAAGCCTAGAAAGTTGAAATTTGGCTTACATAGTTAGGGTAACCTAAAAGTGTACATTTTCGTCGTATTTTTTTATTAAAATTCTTTCATAAATTATGAGCTTGACCCCTTGACCGCATATTTGGGAAATTCCAAAACTAAGTAACCTAGCTAGTACATTTCTGGCGTGTTAAAAAAAAATATTGTGAGGATGCTGTATTAGACCATATTATCACCGGTACGGGTACAGGTAGGAACATAAAAATCTGAAACCTGGTTTAGGGTTTTAGGGAAAATAGTGGAAGTAGATGCGCTTATTTTTACTTTTATAAAGAATCATCAAAAAAGGTGTCTGAGATTTGCCAGTAAAATAAATAGGCCTATATATTTTTTTCATTACCTCTCCTCTCCGTCTTACTACCGATTAGAGTTAGTGAAGTAATTAAACAAATTCAAAGTCAATGTTGTCTTTATACAAAAGGATATCCGTGATGCCACACCGTTTATAGTATAAATTACATGATTGCGTAAAAAAATTCTATATGTGTTTAATAATGCAATCCCGGACACCTTTTTCGAGGATCCTGCATAATTTTATCGTACTTGACCCCTTAGACTACATGAGCAAAGGCACGGGTGTCTATAAAAACAAATAAACCCAGAAAAATGGAAAATTTGCATACGCACTCAGGGAAAGCTAATGTTATGCAAAGAGTTTTTTTTTTAAGATTTTACATGTACAACGAGTCTTGAAATTTTATTATTATTATTATTACTATTATTATCACCGTGTCTTACTACCCGTTTGGGTTGCACGCACTTAAGCTAATGTGCAATGTTAGGGTGATTGTGAGATGAAATGGAGGACCTACCGTTTAACGTGGAATCTGAATCACGGTGGAGGCCTGGCATTCCACACATTCACAAGTTGTAATTAATACACATCTTGTCAGAGGTGAAGGAAGGGTTTGGCAATCAGATAAATCTGTGCCGGGACCGGGGATTGAACCACGGACGTCAGCACAGAAGTCTGACACCTTATCACTAGACCACCAGGTCACCCTTGAAATTTTAATCGTGTGATCACCAATTTAAGATGTTATAAAGGTATCCAATTATTATTATTACTATTATTATTATGTGTTCTGTCTCACGACAGGTCCATTCCGTTTGTTTGTGAAATTATACCTCCAATGCACCCTGTCCTCCACCTCCTCCTTCAGCTCCTAGAATTTTCTTCTTTCCCTCAAGTCATCCAATATTTGAATCCTCCTTCTTCTTAAGCTCCGCTTTCCCTCTACCTTTGATTCTATAACGTCGTGGAGAAAAGAGTTTTTCCTAAGGATGTGTATGACCCAGTTTGTTTTGTACCGAAGAATCACTTCCAATAATTGTTCTATTCTCAACAACACTTCTTAGGACTTCTTCATTTGTCACCCTTTCTGCACACCAGACCTATAAACTATTAAAAACTACCATTATAATACACAACCCAGTTTATCAATACAATGGAAGTATCTCACTTCATTTTATATAACTCACTTTCCTCTCATTAATAAAGTATTATATTCTAATAAACAAATGACATGTTTCGGATAGCTCGCTAATGTAATATTGTCAATACATCAGTGTGATCAGACATATGACATTCATCTGGCATGAGGTGGGTGCCAATTCCCAGTTAAATGGGTTCCGACTCTGTTAGTGTTTGTGTGACGGATGTTAGTACAATGTCGCGTGTTGCGGCCGACCAATTTGACCGCCACGATGCCGCAGACACGCTCACAATTACGGAGCTCGTTTGGGGAAGAGGAATTTATGGTGTGTCTAGAGCCAAACATTTTACTCGCACTTGGCAAAGGAGGGTACTTGTTTGTTGCGCTGGGATAGCGCTTAAGGGGGTGCAGACCTTCGTCGACCGAGAAAGTATCAATCGCTGTAAGGTCACACGGCTTAAAATACAATGGTATGTGTCGTTTTATGAAATTACTCTTTTCTGTCCAAGCTTATACTCCCTTTCAACCTTCACCTACAACTACACCTTTCTTTTTTTTTCATGTCAATAAGAGAGAAGGGAAAGAATACTCAAACGTTTTTAAGCAGCGCGTCTTATTACCACCCGTTCGGATTATACGCCTATGTAGTAATTACAATAGTGTGTTAGGGATTAGGAGGGTTCAATTTAAAGGAAAAGCATGTGCATATGCGTGGAGGGAGAGTGGGAAAACGTTAAGGGAAAACCACCCTCAGTGCATCCGACTAGGATCAAACCTCTATCTACCCATCTTCGGCAGTCTAGTATGAAGTGAGATTAGCGCCTTATACCATGCGCTACCCCAATGTTCGAAAATTGTGTCTGATTTAGGTTTATTCCTATTGTCATCCAAAATGATATTTAAATAAACTGATTTAATGCGACAAGGACATGTGTGCCTCAACTTGTCTACCATTCGATCGGTGATGTGGGTCTCTCCAAAGTCAAGCTATTTTTTTAAACTACCAAATTATCATAATATAAAGCTCATTATATTTAATAAAAGAATTAAAAACAAACGCTTTACATAGATATCAGAGCGGGAAAAGCTGGTTTGATGGAAAAGCTTTTTACTATTGAGCTATCCAAGCTAAGCACGTCTCATAAGGAGTTAAGAATGAGCTTATAAATAAAGTATGTAGTAATAATTTTTTAGTCGGTGTTGGTGAATCAATTTAAATTTCCTTGGCTGGATTATTTGGTGTATTATGGGTGAATCCAGCTTTTGTTTATACTTAGAATAATTAGTATCCTGGCAATTTGTTTCATGTGGAAGAAATATGTAATTTTACAGTCAATTTAGGATATGATACGTGGAAATACTTCACACCTGTCCTAATCCGGGACAACTAAGATTTTAAACTTAACTTTATTAACAAAATGTACTTTGAAGTTTTGATAAAAAAAATACATATTTAATTAACCAGTGTATAAAACTTGCGCAAACATAGCATTGCACAGGCATGTACTTGAAGAACTAATTTCTTTTGGGGGGTGGGGGGAGCAGGGGTGATGGGGGGAGGGGGTTGAATATGTTCCGCAAACTAAGTGGGATAATCGTNGGGGAGGGAGTTGAATATGTTCCGCAAACTAAGTCGTCGTTAAATATTTGCTAACAAAATATTAATCTATACCACTCTCTTTTAGTTAGTTATACTCACGATTTGGAAAAAATAAAGGGAAAGAATTTTCAGTTACCACCCTTAATGGAAATAAAAAAAAGTATCTGCAAACTTTAAACAGATAGTGATAAATTGAGCACCAATATAGTAAACCGAATTCCTCTGAGGAAAAGAGGGAATTTTAAGACAAAACTCAAAAAAGTGTCACGGTGGCAACCAAAAACTGTCAACAAAATTCTGGCAACAACTCCAAAATCTAGCCGACCCACTTTTATATTTTGGAGAGCTTCTATCTGTAGGACGGATGAGTTATTGCAACGGAGAACTTTTGCCTCCCTATGGTTCTCTAACTCGTGTATATCTATATATATATTTTTTGCTTGTTCCATGCTATGAGAGACGCGGATAAACATCGCGAGAGAGAATTTATGGGCAGTTTCAAGGGTCCTACAAACAATTTTTTTGTTACAATACAATATACTTGTGAGGGCTGTAAGTGTACTTTTAAATTGGTAGCGTTCGTATTGCATATACTTTAATGTTGTTGTGTTAACCCAGCGGTTCCCAACGTGGGGTACGCGTACCCCTAGGGGTGCGTTCCAGGACGTTTGGGGATACGCGAAAATATTTGAATAATGGCGGAAAAAGCGACATATGCCAGTAGTGTAAAGAAAAAGCTCAGTCAAAAGTATTTAACCAGTAGTTTAAAGAAAAAGCTCAGTCAAAAGTTGTTAAATTAACTCAACTATATGGTAAGGGGCAGTTCAATTTTTCTCCTATATTTGAACTTAAGAAAATGATTTAAATTTCAAACAGACTATATTTTATAATTATTAATAAATAAATTAAATGTGTCGATTTTTATTGTAACTTTTGTTTTTTGAATGTAAACATATATTATGCACTCTGTATTCAGCTTATCATCACATTTTTTTTTAAAATTCCATTACTAGCCCATTTATTTTCAGTTGTAAAAAATAAATCAGAAATCAGCTACTAATATAGTAATTAAATATTTTGCTAAAAATTAAGGCCAACATTTATGAAAATGAGCCGCCAAGGGGTACGCAAGCAAAAAAAGGTTGGGATCCGCTGTATTACCCCATACTTGAATAATTTATACGTCTACTCTCCCTTTTTCCTTTCTAATAACAAACACCTCTTAGATGATTGAAGATGTTAAAGGATATTTCCACTGAAGGGACGCGACAAAACTAAAGTCCACTTAGGGACTGCACCTATTAATTTTGTTTGTGTTTATGATTTATGGGAAAATCTCTGTGAATCTTGAAGCTTCTGATTCAAATCATTAGAGCAAATTTTGTTGGAAAACTTACATGTTTTTTAGTGACTATATCAACCACGTCAGTGTTTTTATTGAGGTTTTCATACCAAAGCCCTAAAACTTCAATAAATCTGTGAAAATTTTGTATATAATGATAAAAATATTGTGGAAGGTCCATAAAAACAATTTTTTGTATAACTATGGGGAGTCAATTTTGGAAAGAAGAATATTCCCCCCACCCTCCCCCGCCCCCCCAAAAAAAGGTAGAAATAATGCAAACGCTGAAAATGCAGCCTTATTCAATTTCCATTCCCATTCTATTGTTCAAATATTTTTTTTGGTTTTTAGCTCTACCTACTCATGCCTTATACATTTTTTTTAGGTTTCTTAATTTGAATTCTCTATCGTTAATTTTTTATAGTTGTTTTAATCATTTTTATGATACTGTGCAATTCAATTTCACCATAAATAATAAAAATTATATACATGCACTTGGATATATTAACGTTGTATATCCTAATATTAACCCCTTGTTACCATTATTCTAAGAGAAATGACTATTTATTAATTAATTATTTTAGCACTATTCATCTTACTGGCTATTTGAATATTCCAAACTTACATCAAATTAAGACTACATAATTTTTAGTGCCAATTTCAAGGAAATCTATCACAATTCTCTGGAAAGAGGATGTGAAATATATTGGCTTGGGAATTTCTAACTTTGCTTATTGTATCACAAACCAAACACAAATTATAAGGTTTTTTTTGTTTGTTTTTGTCACTGCTTCTTACTAGCCGTTCGGGCTGTATGCTTTAGTACTAATTACGCTAATGTGCTAGATATGAGGAATGTTGAATTTTGAGGTGTACAGACATTTGCGTGGAGGAAGAGTGTGAAACCGCTTGGATAAGCACCTCTTGGTATACCTGTTAAGGATTCGAATCCAGATCTTTTCATCATTAACAATGCAGTAAAATACGTGAGTTTCCAAAGCGGACAAATACTTGTGAGAAAACCAATGATTTTTTTAAGACAGTAATTTTTACCATTATTTATCAAATCAGGGAAAACATTATCCATTTATATTTCAAACTAATACATTTAATTTCATTTATATATTCACGTCTTACTACCTGTTCGTGCTATATGCTGATGTACTAATTACGCTAATGGTTTAGGGATGAGGAAGGCCATATTTATAGGAAGTGTACCCTCATTTGAGTGGAGGGATACTGGAAAAACATTTTGGAAAAAAATCACCCTAAGTACACCCAACCGAGATTCGAACCTTGATCTCCCCGTCACCGGCATTCTAGTCTACTAGGAGAGAACCGCCTTAGACCATGCAGCCATCAATGTGGGTCATTCAATTTTAAATCTCCTTTTAAATCTCCTATTTGGTTTGTTTTATAGTTCACGCAATAGAAGTAATTCCTTCTACCCGCTAGTAGCGTAAACTCATAAACTATAGACCATTCATAAAAAATACACAGAAGGGTGTCGAATTTATCAGCATTCGCTTGTAAATAGGATGGTAGTCCAGGTTGCAGGAAAAACCATTATCAGTGATCAAATTTAACTTTCGGTATTATGGTATTTGTGGTTATTAACTAATTGATTGAAAAATACGGTGAGTTAGCTTAATACTAACACACACACACACACAAAAAACCCATCGCCCCTTTATATTACTTTAACACTGAAAAAAAATGACAGCCCCAATCAAATCAACAATATTTGTTTCGGCCATTTATGGAATCAAACCCCGTAACTTTTGTTCACCAAACAAACATGTTTTGGACTAGGCTAAGAAATCAAACTTGGTCGGTTCCTGGACCCTGAACCCCTCCCCCCAACCTCATTCCTAATAATCCACCCCAAATTATAGTCAAACACGCAAGCATAGTTTCTACTCTGTGTGTTGAGTTGGTAGCTACTCTCATTTGTGGGCTATCATATAGAGCGTTAAATTCGTTTGTAAGGATTAAGTAGAATCTACACTCATAGGATTGTACGTATGCCAGCTGTACCGTACTGCCAACAATCTCGAACAGGTCATTCCCATACTAGCTACCTTGTAAGACCGTTGTTTTATTCATACTCAAAGTGCTGTGCACCGACCTGTCGTCTGTGTGGTAGTAACTGGGGGACCGCCTCCACCCCCTCCCCTCCTTAACTGACTCACCACGCACACTAAGAAGTGGTTGGTAGCTAGTACCTTCGGAGAAAGCTGGTCCCGCTGGGAAACTTGGCCTACAAGCCAATTTTTAGAGTGAATATTAAGGCTGGACGCCTGGCCTCCTTCGAAGGACCATATAGGGGTTGACTTAGGTAAAAGCCCTATTTAGAGTGACTCCTAATATCGCGTTTTGACTCCCAGTGAGGTAATCTAGGATAAAGCCCTCTTTTAGTAAGAGCGATTCCTAGGCTGTCTTAACTCCCTGACGTGTGCGCCCAGTACTCACGGAAGGAGGAGCCAATTCCTCCCGCTGATGGAAGTCTGGTCAGGAAGAAGCTGGGGGGGGGAGGTTCCTAGCTGTCCAGTGATGACAGGAATCGATGGCAAGCACGGGGAAATTGGTACCCAAATTGATTGCTGCGCGCGTTTACGTGCGTGGCTACGCTCGAAGTACACAGCCATGATAGGTTAGAGGAGCCTTGAGAGATATGTTTCTTCCTCACACGCTTGCAGTCTGACCCTACATGGTAGGTGGATTCCTTTGAAAAGTCTCCGACTAAAATGAGGTGTTGAACTAGAGATGGGGTGGTGTTCTTTATGTGAGCCGACCGTGCTACTACTATTCTTTGAATGTTAACGATACAACACGGCCAGCGTACAGTCCTGTAAGTCTGAATCCAGCTTTATAATCCAGCTGGACGTAGTTAGGGTGATTTTTACTAAGTGATTTCTTGTTCTCCCTATATGCAAATGTGGGTAATCTCCTTTAATTTTTTACCTCTCGCATTCCTATTCTATTTTTGTAAATATTTGGATAGCCTGAATGGGCAATAAGGTTTTGTCAGAATAAAACAAAAAAGGTTTTACATAATGACTATGAGAAAATAATAACATTTTTAGTTATGCCTGGTTCTCAAAAATGTTGGGCCTTAAAGGATTACGTTTGAACATAGTACTTTCAATGTTTACAAATCAATCAGGGACGGAAAAATAAGGGTGAGTACAGACCAAACGATTAATTAGTTTAGTTCTAGGGAAAAGGGATTGTGGCCTATTTGATTGTCAACCATTGTATAAAAAAATTGAGTAAATTTAACAGAAGGATCTGAATTATACCTCAGTGGGCTAATTATACAAATATAGATAGAATAACAAATTATTTTTTATTTCATTACTCAGCTTAATAAAGAGAACCAAATATATTGTCAAATAGTTTGTATTCCACAGAAAACGGAATTACAACGCTACTATAATTAAACGCATGATTTAAATGTAAATTTGATTCATTTATTTTAGATCGCATTCGAAATATATTGATGCTTGGGTTTAAATTTCATGTGACTGGCTAAATGATTATCATGCATTTATGAATGATCTGATTTGTTTATTAAATGTCTCATTTAGCTAATTATTTATAGGACAGTGCATGGATATATAATTTTGTATACATTTCTCTTGTTTTTATACTGAAGCCATAAATTATTGATACACAACTTAGGCTATAGTTGATTTGCCATTTATTGGTCCAAACATAATTGCTAAAGCTACTAAATATAATTTCATGTATTCCTACGCCATTTTGTAGATTCCACTAGACTATGTCGTTGGACAGCAGCTGTATATTTGAGATTATAATAGATGGTAATGTAGTTGTTAAAGCAAATACATGTTTTTATTTTTTGTGCTATGAGTTATAAAGCTTATTTATTTTCTTCACAAAATTCTCTTACTAATCTAGGGTTCAATATTCGGTCCCGGAACAAATTTGTCTGATTGCCAAAACCTTCCTTCACCTCTGACAAGACGTATATTAATCACAACTAGTGAATGTGTGGAATGTCAGGCTTCCACTGTAACATTGAGTTACATTAGAGCTCGCCCCCAAGCTAAACTTCATACTCAACTCGCCGAAGATTCATACTACCCGTTCCAAATAATATTCAATAATATTCAATAATATTCTAAACCCTACAATAGTACACTTCACTATTGTAGTTCCTGTAAATTGAGACAACGTAATAGACAATTAAAATCAATAAAATCGATTCTATATAACTGCGGAATACATTGGAATCTGTACTCACCAAATCTATCTTGTGTAGACAACGATGAGCTACACCGGGTAGTAACAGAGACTCCTTCACCGAAGTCAACCCCGACTAAATCAAATAGACACTGAAGACACGCCGAGCCAAACTATCCACGATCAACAGGATACCACCCAACTGCACCCTGGTGGATAGTTCCAGAACTACAGAAATAACGTCCGATTGAAGAAGTGCTGTTCTAAATGAAAAATGGGACAATAATATCAACAATCCACGTCATGTTCCATTCCTTCTAGAAGGAAGGCCGCCGACAGAATTGTTCTTTCCCCCCACCT